>WOGO01001434.1:0-18214 GCA_015342085.1 Leptinotarsa defecta
ACGATATTTGTCGTGGAGTTTTCAGCTCCTGGCGAGACGAATATCGTCAGAAAAGAGGAGGAAAAACGGATAAAATATCGAGATTTTCTCTTCGAACCCCGCAGACTCTATCCAGATCACTCTGTCATGATGGTTGTTCTGATTATTGGAGTCCTTGGTGGAATGATGTCTTCTCCACTTCCGAATCTCAGAATCATACCGGCTTGCCGCACTAAGACAGAAGTTTCAGCCGCACAGTTGCAGAAGAATGTCATTCTCGGCTCACTGCGCTTGCTCAGGGCACATGATTCTCGGATCCAATGATCACTTACCCCACGGTGTGGGGAGTGGTAATTGGTTGATAATGCTGGCGCGCCCTCCCGAATGTATCGGGGCTTCGGGGGATAGGGCCTGACCAGCGCACACTTCGGGAAAAAATAATAATAATATTTATTTGTCATTCAATCTGAAATACACAATAATCTTAGTTAACGACAAATAAATGTAGTTCCCACAGAAGGATAAACCTGTGATAAAGATTATTTGATTGATGGTTCAACAACTAGTAGCCATCACATTTGAAAAGAATTTCCGAACGATGTATTAGCTAACATACCAAAAAATTTAAATAATTTTACAATAGAACCAAAGACTAACTAATAACCTAGAAATTGAAAGATTACGAATTCATCAGTTATTATTTCAATTTTGTCAAAACATTATTTTGAGGAAACGTACAGAAATACAAAATGTGATATCAAGCAATTTCATAGTTCAACACTGAAGGAACAAATCAAAGTTTTAATTCGTTCAACGAGATCACACCTGCTCACAAAAATTGTATTCAACAAATTTTTACAATGAAGTAATATAGAACATTACAATAACTTATGTTAGGAAAAAATACGTATATTAGTAATAACAGTAAAACATGCAGTTAAGAATAAGGATACTCACTTAGAACTTGTTTCGATTTTGCTCATCAGAGGTACCCCAGTTATATATGAATTCATTTTATTTATAAATCGAAGTATACCACCATAATTAAAAGTATGACACTTCATGTGAAACAAATCGCTGGACCTTAAAATTTCTAAGATTTTTGGAGCAGCAGTTTGGCCATTCAGTAACTTAAAAATGATAATTATTTCAAAGATTTCTCCCCTTTATATAATAAGGATTACTGAGATTTCTGTTTATAATTATAATCAATAATAGATATATTCATCTTATAAGCACAAAATCTAAGAATTTGTTTTGTTCTCTTCCGAAAACAATATTGTGTCATAAAATGGGGACCATATTACTAAGCTGTAAAGTAATATCACTAGAGTAATAATACTAGAGTCAGGTAAACAATCCTTAAGACTTGAAGAGATAGATGTTTGCCACAATATGGTTCATCTGATCCATAAATGGCAAATTTGAAATGAAAAATCCAGAGTTTGAATGAAATATTGAAAAATTACATTCATTGGCTATTTATATTCTGTTATGTTTTGGTTATAGTCCCAACTAACACCTCAGGAAGTCATTTTATTTGCTGTAACAACCATGAGGAAAAGATATAGCTGAGTTTGCTGCGAATAATGACTATTTTGTGAGATTTTTCCCTCTATTTCTGCTCCTTGTTCGATTCACCAGTAGAAAAACTGCATAACCCTATAGGGTCTATATTATAGAAATAACTCATAGGAAAATCAAGAAAATGAGTGGTAAGTGTTTGTATCTCCGATAACGTCTATTCTCACCAAAAAAGCTGTACAAAACAAACAGGCCTGTCACGATATCACATACTATTTCGAAACCGAACAAAACGAAAAGTGGACGAGAAAAATGCTCATGGCGTGCCATATCTATGCACTATAATTTAATTTTGTTGAAAGTTCTTCTTTTTTGCAAAAGTACATTGCCACTTAATTTATTCATCGATCTAACAGTAATGACTTTTATACCAACGCCATAAGCTAGAACAATTATATACCTTAAAAGTCTCATATAACTCAACATTTGTTGAAAGTACTTGTTATTGTTTTCTCGCCACAATGATATTGCTGCATCGTATTTCACCACTCCATTCGTTTAGCAACAAATCAAACTAGATATTTTGTGATAAATAGTTAATTGTTCAATAAATTGCTTGAAGCCGGATAATAAATAATTCGGAACATGTTAACATTTCTAATATTACGAGTTAGTTTAATTGCACTGAATTCCATACGTCCTTTCACGGAGACTTTTATTTCCTTTGGCCTAAAAAAGTATGAGTACACTTCTGTACAAATCAACCCTGCCTTTTGTCCTCCCCTTCTTCAAACATGGAACATAAACAGTTGGGCTATTATAGCGGCTGCTAAGTTGGCTGTGATTTTATTGAGCTCAATTGTTTTGGTTATGCTCCACCACTCCCATAGAATTCACGAAGATAATTAAAGAGCTTGTCGGCATCTGCCTTTGAAGATTTTTACGTATATTAGTGATCATATTCTCGGTAAAGGTCATTCAAATCTTTCGTTTCTTATGGATATAATGTGAGATGATGGAAAATTGATTATTTTTTAAGAAAAAATTACTGATGATTGTTTCCGTTTGGTCTGACCAAGTAACATTTTTATTATTCTAATTATAGATGCATACGTGTCCATGATTCTGGCGGTAAACATAATGGGTTAGTAATCTAAACATTATATTGTTGATGATAACATGAATAATAAAATAAAACTGTTACCCGACTTCGAAAATAAGCAACCCTAACACGACTGGGGATAAATAAAATGCATCAACTAGAAGAAAATAAAATGTGAATTGCTGCTCTTGTCTTCGGTAAGACCAGTGGTTTGTTATGTTGGATATTCCTGTTTATTCAGTTCTGTTGAATTACTCTGACAGTTTAACAACAATAATATTATAATTCAATTCAAATGCATTGGTCGTGCGTTATCAATCATACAAATTTTATTGACAAATTATGTGATGGAATTGGCCAATATTTGATACAAAAATAAAAATCGATAACGTATTTAGGTAACACTTTGTAATTTTCTCAGTGGAAAAAATCGCAACACCTCTTTCACTCTATAATAGCTTCCTCAGACGTGTTCATATGAATGTGTGGCAGTCCAGACAAATCAAACGTATTTCATATTTCGTATTTTTTTAAATATTCAAAATATATTTCTTTGTTCTCTTTCCTTCAGAATTTTCCTCTTATATTCAAAAAGTAAAACACGTGTGGCATTATACTTAAGCCGACTAGGGTTTTCGTCGATTATTTTAGAAAATTTGGTTTAATTTCATATAAGTCCAGTTGAAATAGTTTGATTGATAATTGATTGACATGTGAACCTATCTGGCCCAAACAAAAGGAATGAATGGTCTGCAATGTGGTTTGCGTCTTCACACATCAATCGGAGAATTTTTAGGTTATGTTCTGTACGCTAGTCAGCCCTTTCGAGTATCCTCAACATACACTAGTTTTTCAACTGAGATAAAATCTGTTCTGGTGGAACATTGTTATTATTCATCCACAATTTCTGAATGTTAGTCTTTTGAAGCAAATATGACTCAGCAACTGATACTCTTTCTGCTATTTCTGAAAATCATGGTTTAATTAACGCTATCAAATCTGACTGATAACTATACCTAGATGACGAGATGGAATGCATCAGTTTTTTTATTGACGCTCAGCAAATGGTGACAGTGGCTTGAGATGCCAAATTTCCCTCGATTCACTGTAATTGTTTGATGAATTCAGTGCAAAGTCTTGTTAAGAGCTATATTTTCTTGGGACTTTTTTCTTTCAGATTTTGGTAATGCAAATATGTTTCAATGTTTTTTTTTGTTTCAGATGGACAAAGCCACCTGAATCTTTTCAACAATAGGCAACAACCAAAGAAAAAACGGAAATCAAGAACGGCCTTCACCAACCACCAAATTTTCGAACTCGAGAAGAGGTTCCTCTACCAAAAATATCTCAGCCCTGCCGACAGAGATGAAATAGCTTCTAGTCTTGGCTTGACCAACGCCCAAGTGATCACGTGGTTCCAAAATAGGAGGGCGAAACTAAAAAGGGACATGGAGGAATTGAAAAAGGATGTGGAAAGTGCGAAAATTTTGAGTGCCCACAAGAGTTTTTTGGAAAATGTAACGGACTTGGGTATTCTAAAAAAGAAAGCTATTGTCAGTGAGGACGATTGTCCAAAGAACTTGGTGGTGTCTGAGAAGTAGGTTGACAGTACTTCAAAAATACGAGAAAATTGAAAGTTAGTTGTCTTATCTGTATAAGGACATAAACATTATTGGTTGAAGATAGTTCAAGGTTCTTTGAAATTTTCGAGAGCAGAAAATCATAAAACTAATTTTGAGTAACTTCGTTACTCAGTTCATTGATAGCCTAGCAACTTCATATATTTAACTCTGAAAACAACTGAAGATTCTTTTTTCATGTAAAAACATTTCTAAAGTCCATAAAAAAAACTGGACGGGTTAAAAATTATAATAATGTGAAATGCCATAAATTCTCGTAGACTATTTGTGGCTTAGAGAATTTATTAGTTTTTGTAAAAGTGAAGTAGTTTCAAAGAAAAACCAGTCACACTTACATCGAGTTACTATTTTCCAGTTCAATACCTACTGAAGTCGTTCCGTTTTCTTATCCTCTTTGTAGAACAGCACCATTCATAAATTGAAACCTGAAATATTTTTTGTTTTCAGTACCTAATTTCCTAGTCCGCTGAAACTTCAAGATAGCGTGCTGCAAAGAACTGGAACTTTTCAGTATAAATAATATTTATAACAACAGAAAACAAATTTTGAATTTGATGTTGTTCCAAAAAATAACCTTAAATATGTTGTTAATTTCAACTGTATCATTGCGATTTTCTCTTATGATAGTTTTATTTCTGTATAAAGTTTTGTTTTGTACATATTGTAAATAGTGAATGTTTTTGTAAAATGTGTAATATATCGGCAGAAATTATTATTAATAATTTATTTTTGTTCGTCTATTGTCGACGGGTACTTGCAATATTTCAACTTGTATATTACAGAAAGCTTTAGTACTTAAATGTCTAGCGTCAATGTGAATAAACATGAAAATAAACATTGAAATGTGTTTAATTTAAATGATTTCATCACCTAAGTCTAGTAAGACAACTCAAATTGATATGTGAATCAAATAAAACTCTAAGAGGCAATGAACAGACAAAAAAATCGAAATGAAACATGAATTGCCATACTTCACTGATATTCAGAAACTTCCAATATTCAATTCGAAACTTATGGGTATGATGATTTATTCTTTATTCGAATCGAAACGTTCTTTTGAAAGTAGCAATTCCATTAGAATACATTTCAAGTGCCGTGTTTACGGTCTCTTGTTGAGGCACGATATAATTTTACAATGGAATCCTAAGGTTGAAAAACACGATATATTTGAACATTGTGTCTTTAATAATTGAACTTTTGAAGAAATGTATTTGGAATGATGGAATTTCCCATTATTTAGGTGTTAAAATTAATTTAATTTGAGAATTCATATTCTTATATCAATGCATTCAGCTGTGAATATTTTAGAAAATAATACTCGTATTTGCAAATACCACTCGGCCTTAAGATTTTCTCAGATGAATTTTAATTGATTAACATAGTTATGAAAATTTATCGATAAAATTTTGAGGTCTTGTGGTATTTCGGTAATTTGGAAATTAAAGAATATCTAAAAGGAAACATATGCTATCAACAAGAAATGATATATTTAACATAAAAAACAGCAGTAAAAGAGCTTCTAACAGGGTAATTAAGAATCTGGGGATTTCCTCAATTTCGAATAATGTGTCATTAGAACTATCACATATGAAATACATCTCTGGAATGATGATATTTTTAAAATCTGTCAAGCAAGCATTTGTTGATTGGTTTCATTGATGATCTATGATTTGATATATTATACAATACCTATTTGTTCAATGTTATGTTGCATACAGTATCAGAACAATTAGTGGTGGTCCATTTATATAGGGTGTAACATGAGTACGTTAAAATATTCAAGAAACGTATTCCTGAGATAATTGAAAAAAGTCTCTATAAACTTACCTCCGGAAGTGCTTCGTTTCGAAGATACAGGAAATTGAAATTAGATTTTTTGTTTTTGTTTTCAAATTACTTCTGCAAAAAAAGTTATTTTCACGTAGGAAATCATGATTTCGTATTAATTTTCATCAAACATCTTTTGACAGTAAACTCTTAGTACTTTTCATGACGAAAACTAATTTCCACACCTTTTCCAAGTAAATAAGTACACTTCCTCAACAACGATGGAGGTGATTGTTTTCGAGATATTTACAATTTTCAGTTTCGCTTATATCCTAGAGCGCTAAGTGAAGTTGCTGAGAACATTACAAGAAGTGGGTATGTAGTAGATCTCGTGAAAATAAACAACTTTTTTTATGGAATGCTCATCGAAAAATCATTCGTTTTCGAAATACTAATAACTGAAATTGCAAGAAACTCATGATAAACATGTTTTGAATAATTTCAACAATTTGTATTTCGAAAACGAATGATTTTTCGATGAACATTTCATAGAAAAAAGTTGTTCAATTTGACGAGATCCTCCACATACTTAGTTTTTGTAATGTTTTCAGCAACTTCACTTAGCGCCCTAGATACTAAGTAGTATGCATGGATCTATAAAATTGTAAATATCTCGAAGACGATCACCTCCAGCGTTCTTGAGAAAGTGTATCTTTTTTACTTGTGAAAGGTGTGGAAATAAAGTTTTTCCTCAAAAAGTAAAAAAAAGTTCACTGTCCCTCTAGATATTACATGAAAATGAATACGAAATTATAATTTCTCACGTCAACAAAAACCCCAGGTATCAAATTTCGTGCTTATTTTTTGCAAAACGATAAAAAAATCAATTTCATTACTTATAGAATTTTTTCTCAAAATGGTGTCAGGAATACGTAACTTGAATATTTCAAAGTACTTATGTCACACCTTGTATATTATAAGGAACTGAATGTGGAGAAAAATGTTCCTAAATTTTTTCATTTATATTATTGCAGTCTTCTCATTCCAATACTGCATTACGAGTAAAAAACTCTTGACTCATATAGTTCTCATCTAGTAGCTTTCTGCTGAATACACAGTCGATTAGTGCTAATCGACAGTTTGAACTGTTGACTATAACGAATCAAAAGTTCGAACTGTTCGAATATAATCAACAGTTCAAACTTGTGATGCCCTGTTTGGAATTTTTGGTGTAGTAATGAATACTACTGAAGTTGTATCCCAATATCATTTGGTGATCAAAACACGTGTCGAGATGTTAAAACAACGGTTTGGTGTTGGGATAAAAATCCACTAATATTCAATAGTTCAAACTGTTGATTATCAAACTGTCGATTATACATATTCGAAATTAGAATCGAAAAGAATACATTTCGGGTGCCGGCTCTGCGGTCTCATAGGCACGATAGAATTTAACAATGGAATCCTAAGGTTGAAAAATATGAATTGTTCATACGTTTTGTCTTTAATAATTGTGCTTTCGAACAAATGTTTTTGTTGAAATTCACCGTTATTCAGGTGTTGAAATTAATTTAATTTGAGAATTGATATTCTACTCTTCTTATTCAATGCGTTCAGTTGAGAATATTCCAGGAAATAATATTTACAGTAAATAAAACCACTTGTCCTCGAATTGTTGGTTTTATCATGCTGTTTGCCCTCATGGCATTGCTGAATAACAAAGTTACGGAAATTTATCGTAATATTTCTTGTTAATCTTTTTTCTGAAGGAAAAAGAACAACAAGAATTGATACATTGAACATGAAAAATAGCAGTAAAAGAAATTCTAACAAGTTAGTTTCGTGGAATCAGTTTAGATCATCCAAACTTGGGTAATGAAACATGTGTCAATGTTATTTTATATAGGAAAAGTATTTTTGTTGAATTTATTTGTCATCCGAAGTTCCAGCTTCACCCAACAACTCGTGTTTTCCCGAGTTTCAAAAATACTATTTGTCTTTAGTTCTGAAATTTATTTTGAGGTGACGAATATGCTGGTCATTGCCTCAGTCATTTGACTGTTCCGCAATTATATTAATTGATTCCATAATAAAAGATTTCGTTTCCACGTTCAGTTCGCCAACGAGAATTTACTGGGACTTTCAAATGTGCCTGCCAGTTATAAAAATATACACTGAACTGAAATATCGAATCATTACCTGGTATTTATTAATCAGTCTCGTTTCGAATCTTTTTTTAACCTTCGTTTCCCGCTACTAAGGTAATAAAAGTCGCTCTTCTGAAACATATCACTTTGAAGACTTCATGAGATGAAATGCATATTTGCGGTAACACAAACTATAATCTAAAGCGACAAGCGGAAATAACATTCAAAAATGAAGTTAAGCATGTGTATCGCAGGATTGATTCATCATGCTATCGTGCATAAATTGTATAGTTCAAGTAAATGATATAGTGCAACGTAATATAATAAATATTTATTTTATTTAGGTGGATTCAAATAACAGGTTGATAATTGAAAATACTTCTGAAAACTACTTACTCACATATATATACAATCGATGGCTTCAAAAACACTTCACTAACTTTCTTCAAAAGCTTCTGATAATTCCTCTCCCATTATTCCAATTATTTTCAACGCCTGATGCTTTGTTCCTATTTTCCCCATTCAACTCGATGGGACTGAAAAAATAAAAATAGGGGAAGTCTCAGTATGGTGTGTCCATACTTTTCAGTAATACTCTCACTTTTTCAAATGTTTTTGTCTGTAAAACTTCAAGTAGTTGGTTTTTGGTATAGTAATCTTCAAAATACGAATTGATATCCATTGAAAAACTTTGTATTTCATCTTTCCTCGAATTTTTGTTCGGTACTTGATGAGCTGTCACGAATGATAGGAAGCTTTGTTAAGAACTATTACACTATTCGCATCCAAATTTGGGATCAATGTGTTTTCAAACCATTTCTCAAAAACATTAGCTTCCATGTTCTTACGATAGTCATTATTGCAGTCCTCAATAGTCCTATATTTTTTTTCAATGATTTCATTAGATGAACATCCAAAGATTTTGGTAATCCCGTATAACGTCGCATCTTGCGTTCATAAGGTTTGTTTTTGACTATTTTACCTACAGTTGCTTGTATTAGTTTGTTTCCCTCGAAACCAAACTTGAGATGTAGGTAGATTCTTATATACATTGAGACATACTCTCTATGTTTCAATATTCAAATGCATCCGAATCTAATTCACTGGAATATCTTTTTCGCATTGTTCATCATTGCTATTGAAATCACTACATTGGAAAAATTCTGCGTTGTTATCACACCCGTAATTACTATTAGTACTTGTCCAAGGACACCACATTTTAAACAGATAACAAAAATTTTAAATAATTATAACTGCACCAATATCGAATTTCAACACTCAAATCGCGATCAGTTCCTTAACTGAATTCCCCGATTGCTATTCGCCGGTTAGTAAAAACTCGGTTAGTAAAAATAATCCAATACGAACCGCCAATTCTACAGTCCACGTAGACTACTTCGCAGCCGGTTCATTTCTATGTATTGTTTTTTTTTGCCTTTGAAAGTGCCACCAACTTCGAATGTGCACAATATCGTTTACTTCAACTATACCTTTTTTTTTAATGATATAAATATCAATATATGTTCCCCGTCAGTATCCTTGGTGTGGTCTCCAACAATAACCGGCGAACTGATATGTTCACTCCTGGGATTGCCGATCATATTGGTTGGGCTCATATTGCTGTTCAAAGCCCACCTGAAGGATTATCAGTGGTCTAGACTTGGTGCAGCTCACATCATCTCCGGTAACCATTTCGCTTAAATTCCGGCTCTGCCATGAGCTCGAAAATTATTGAGCATTTGTTTTAGACGTCCATATTATATTTATTGTTTTAACTTTTGTGATTATCCGAATTCTAGGTATTTTGTGATATCGTTTCTGTAAAGTTTTGCTTTGAAACAGGTCCAAGTAGTGTCGTTATATTTGTCCGAACTGGGCAGATGTAGTGACATATTCGGCTTTGAGATTAGAGGAAGGCAATATGTCATTACTGCTAGTCAAGTTTCTCGTGCTACCTGAAAATAAACAGCTTTTTTTTTATGGACAAGACTGATTTTTCCGTAGACTAAGCTACATAACTCTTTGTTACTTTTGTTTTCTTATAAGCTTTTAATAACTTTTCACGATTTGTTCTGAAAATAATATTGCAAGTTATTGAAATATATTGTAATGAATTCTTCAAAATCCAAGCTGATCTGCACAAACGCGACATCTCTCAGTTGTGTGTGCTTTTAGGGGAAACACAGGAATAGCATATCGTTTTTTTTATTAAATCATACAGGGCGTTCCAGGATTGATGTTACGGGAAGTGTGATGTACTAAAATTATTGAATTTTATTTCAAAATTGTGGGATAGAGATTGCCTTGGTGAGAAATGAATTTTAATAACATTTCAATTTTTTGAAAAACGAATCAGCCTTGATCGCTAAGTGAAAATTATTTTCAGATGATGTTCAAGACATGTCAAAATGTTACATAGAAAAATTGGAGAAGTTATGGCTCCATATAACATTTGTGGAAGATTCAAATATTTTTATTGAAACGTATTTTTTTGAATTGTAAGAAATAAATTTAATTGAAAAGGAGAATTTTTTTGGAGCGATTAGTTTGTGGAAAATAACTATTTCTTCCTTCCTATAAAGCCAAAAATATTTTTTCGAAATAAATTGTATTCACTTACTAATAAAATTGAAAAAACGTAATAATATCATTGATCTATGCACAATATACTTATTTAAAGTAACTTCCACCTTTATCTGCGATGAATTCGTGAGTAAATATAATTTATTATGTTTCGAATAAAAAAAACAGAGTCATAATTTCTCATCCTAAACAAATTTTTCCAGAAATATTTTGACTTATCATGAACCAAAAAGGTACACTGCCTAAAGAAAAAATAACTTTCTTTTCACCATCAGGGTCGACTTCTTTTTCAAAAACTGAATATTACCTTAAAATTAAATTACGTTTCTAAATCATATGCATACTTCAGTCACATTAAGAAATTCATTCCTCATAAAACCCGATATATTTCTTGTGATATTCCCGATAAGTCTCTATCAGAAGATGCAGAGAAATATGAACAAGTTCTGGAATTATCATCTTCTTGAAAACTCACAAGGTCTGCCATATTTGTATCCAATTCAGTTTCAAGCAGTTTAACTTCAAATTTCTTATCCCGCTGATCCAATGATGTGATTACTCAGAAAAAGACAGCCACAACAGCATCAGATTAGTGATACATTCTTCAGTCAAAACCCGTGGTCTTAATGGGTTGAAAAATATCGGCAACACCTGTTTCATGAACAGTGTAATTCAATGTTTATCAAACACGAGATGATTACTGGAATATTTGAAAAAGGTTGAATATGTGGAAGATATCAATACTATATAGTATTTCTAGTATGGAGGGTGCTTTAATCAAAGCTTTCACAGAAATTATCAAGGAATTGTGGTTAGAAGATTCATCTGATAGAGTAGTAAATAAACAGAGTCTCCTCAAAGAGTCGAATTTAAAGATTCGCCCCTCAATTCATGGGTTATGCCCATCAAGACGCCCAGGAGTTCCTTCGATATATTTTAGATGTTAATAGAACTATGGAGAAACCTAAACCGATCTTAACAGACAGCGGACAGCAGAGAAGCACAAGAGTCCTGCTTGAAATATTTGAAAATATACAACTCTGAGATTGTAGAATACATACCTTCACTAGAGGAAACTCTGGATGGAAATGAAAAACCGACTTGTTTGAGGTGCAATAAATGGAGAAAATGTACAAAGTACCTGTCAATCCATAAGTTTTTCTGTATTTTAGAAATTTATTTTTAAAAAATCCCTCCCAGGGGAAGCATTAGAGGCAAACTAAATGTTGATATCGACTTTCCTCTAGAAGGATTAGATATGAGTAATTATGCAGCAGCCAGTATGGCTTCTTGTCGTTATAATCTATAATACATTTTCGAATCACAGTGGGCATACTGCAGACACCCTTTTACAGTAGCACGTGGTACGAAACAATGATTCACATGTGTCACCAATTAACCAAATAGCCTGTGAGGGAGAGGTATATGCCTCTTTTATTACAGGAGACAACGAATTCGCACCTTTGAGGTGGTATAGTCCATTTGGATTTTTTTAAAATAAATTCAGTGAATTGATTTGTACTTCATAGTTTCAGTAAAGTATGTTCAGAAAATTTTATGACTATTACATCTCTTGTAACACCATTCCTGGGACACACTGTATATTATTTTTCACACACATACACACAATTTGAAAAAAATTTGGTTGTTTACTTCTTCGTTAATATATTACGAGTGAGGAACTTGTAAAGAAAGGAATACAAAAATAATAATATTTAAAACTTTGCACAAAGATATGTATAGATCATACGCAGAAGATTATGTTTGATGCAAACAGGAGGAAAATTGAAATAGAATGTGAATGATATCTGTTTTGATTTCATTTTTAATGTTTGGTGCATAAACAGAACAAGAAAAAGTGATTTCTATGTTCTTAATCAAAAATTGAAAAAAAGAAATTTCCGATTGATCCAGAATCTATTTATGATTATTTTTTCTACGTAAATCCTTAGCACATAACCCAGTTACTCAAAATGGAACAAGTGTATGAATGGGTAACTAGGTTCATCAAAAATAGACCTAATCAGAAAATTGAAAAGTTGAAATTACACAGAATATTTCATCTTTCTTCGAATTTCATGTAACACATATTTTAGTAACATTGCATAAGATCGACAGACAAAATTTTACATTTTACAACCGAACTTCCAATTATTACATACTTAGTATCAAACTAAAAAAATATAAAAAATTAAAAGGTACACATCTAAACCCATAATAAATTTTAGTATTTCTGTTCTATATTTTGATTTTCCATATTTCATCATTAAACTGGCTATTTTATGGTTGACAAAAAATTAAATCAAAAAACCTAATTATCTTGTTAGTTGCACTTCAAGAACAATTTCCCCTAAAATCACACTATGCTATTAGAATGTCGAATTTCAATAAGAAAATTCAACTCGGTTTTCAAAGTGTAAAAATCTTCTATTTTTTTGTTGTTTTGTTAAAAAGTTTACTATTTTTCAAATTGAGTATGCACTTATTATTTTCAGGACCTCTAGGTTTAGTATGTCCTTTACTATTTTTATCATTTTTGCTGATCATTTAATTCACTAAAAAGAGTTGATGAAGAATCAAAGTGAAATTCAGAAATTGTTTTTTAAGGGGGGGGGGGACTTGCCTCTTCTGTGTACTCTTTTAGTCAATTAAACGATCTGTTCAGAATATTTCCTACGACAGTTTGTTTTACCGTAAAGGAGACAATATAACACTTTGTGAGGATAGAGAAATTAGGTAGTTATTTTTGAAGATTGAGGACCACTATAGATGCTTCCAGTTTTTCCAAATGAGGCGTTGGAATTTGATGGAGAAATTTTTTAAGAAAATATTACCGTACATTCTGAGTGGGTCAAGAAAAATATATTTATTGTGACGTTGGTTTTACCCCTACTTATTTGTAGAGCTTGTTGATCAGATTGACTTTGAGAATTGAATGGAAATTTCAGATTTTCGATGATGATCTTGAATAATGCTATTCTTTTGATACCAATTTTTTATTTGATGAATTGGTATATGTAAAAACGGAGAAGTGGGTATTATGTCATTGTCAGTTTTTTATACTATTTCTTAGAAACAATAGAATCAAATTCCAACTCCCTACTTCCTAAAATCACCTCTTCATTTTAGTGATTACTTATATTGACTGAAAATGAAACATGCAGTTTTTGAAGTATGTAAGCACTTCAAAGCTTAACTGTTTCATTTTTCTTGGATTACTTCATGTCGGAATTCTGTCAAATATAGTTAGACGGTCAGTGGCTAATATTGGAGTGTAGAAAAGCAACTTCTAATTCTCCAGAATGACTCTCCGAGAAATGCGTCGAAAGATATCGCAATTTAAGAAAAGGTAGTAAAAATATAAAAAATTTAGTGTTATAGGAATGATGTTGAGAATACAATTCAAGTAAATTAGTTTTATGTTCCAAATACTTCTGGTTATCCTCGTAGTAGGCTCGAATTTTGTTATTTCAAATGAAACATCCTACATTTCATTACAGATTTAGATTCAACATCAAATTCTAAATCTTCTAGAATTCTAGAAATTCCATTTGAAAGACATTTCTATTGTATAGTCTATTCTATTATATATTTTTTGTTTCTGTCATCAGACTTTTAGGAAAAAATGTATACTGAATAGTGTCAACAAAAACTATCGCATATTGATATTCAAAACTTGGCCAAAAGTCACTTCTTCAATGAAACTTTTTTTTTTTTCGTTTATTGCAATCAACATTTGAAATGAAGATCATTTTCAATCATATTCTCTATACCTAAATCGCATAGTTTTCATAGAAATGAATGTTTTAATATTTCAGTTCTAAGGCAAGGATAAATTCACGCAAGTAAATGTAAGTTTGCTGTCAAAAATAGTGTGACTTTCAGTAACTGTTCAGACTTGTAGAAATACCCGCACGATTTTGATTTTTTATAGTTCCTCAAATGAGAAAGTCGAGCAGAGCCAGATCTGGCGAACGAGGTGGCCATAAAAACGGGCCATTATTTGCTATCCAGAGGTCTTCGAACAGTCTCTTTGGGAAATCATTACAGATTTCTGTATTGTGGGGAAGGACACCATTATGTAGATTAAAATTTTTCCGATATTCTGCAAGCGAAAAATGTCCAGAACCTCCGTGTCTTGTAAAATATTTACATAGCTTATCAACTAATAAAAACGAAAAAAAAAATCATTACTACAGTTTATTGTAAGATTTTTTCTATAAAGGGTTTCACAAAAACCGCGACACGTGTTTCGCTCTACAACAGCAATATTAACCCTTGAGAAAGCTATTGTGTAGCAAAACACGTGTCGCCCTTTATAGTGAAAATCATACAATAAACTGTAATAATGAGTTTTAATATGGATTTCCTTTAAATATCGACCAGTTCTATTCAATTATGAAAAAATATAACTATATAACACTATAATTTTGAAATGCCCAATAGTTGAAATTTTACTTATCTTGAAAATGTCTTGCTCTAGTAGTATGTGATGATTACTGTCGCTCCAAAAATGTGAATTGTCTCTTGAATAAACCGTTTTTCCCAAATTTGGTCTCGTCAGTCTATATTAATTTTTCAAAAAATTCTTGGTCACCAAATCGTTGTGTTGAAAAAATTCCTGCTAGTCAATACATTTTTGAAAATCAGTTTCTCTCAAAGCCTGGAAAATATAGAATTTGAATGTTTGATATTTGTGTTTTTTCAAAATCCTTTTTATTGGTTATCTGGAAATTTCAGACTCAGGATTCGTGATAAAGTATCCAACAATCGGTTTTTTTCCTTGAATGCTTGCTTTTACTCAAACTTACTGGCTTACAGAGACAGGCTTGTCTGGCCATCAGTAGTGCCTCAGTACCACACCGTCAGCGGCTATGGAAATCCTTCTAGATGTACCTTCTCTCCACATTTTTCTGGAAAGAGAGGCTAGATGGATTGCATACAGACTTGTGCACATTGCTAATTGCACAAATCAATTCAATGCAGAGTGCAACAGACTGTTGGTTGACACTGGAAGTCACAGCATTCTGGAAATGACCTCTGACTTTATGCTTCCAACTGTCAACTACGAACTGCCTCATAAAGTACTGTTCCCGAGTGGAGAGGACTGGATCCTCAGAGAGAAAGAAATATTAAGAGCAGCAGATAGTTGTTGGATCACAGATGGATCAAAAACACCTTCCGGTTCTGGTGCAAGTGTTTTCAGTTGCAGACCCTGGACAGAGATATCAACTTGCCTAGGAATTGTATGCAGAGAGATTGGAAGAATCCAACCTCATACAGAAGTCAATTAAAATATTCTCGGACAGTCAAGCGGCGTTTGAAGCTCTTGGCTCCTACCAAGCAATGTGTAAATTGGTAGCAAATTGCCAAAAAACGAATCTCTTTGATAGGAAGACTTAACAGATTGTAGGAAGACTTAACAGATTGTCTCTGGTCTGGATTCCTTACCGTACTGGCCTGAAAGGCAATGAGGCTGCTGATTCCCTTGCAAAGGAGGGTGCTGCAAGCAGCTTCATCAGACTAGAACCTGTCATTGGCATCGCTTTAGGCTTTGCCAAAGAAAGATTGAACACCTGGATGGCAAGAAGATTTATGGACTTCTAGTAGAATCTTCTAGGATTGGCTCACCCCAAGGCGTTTATTCACTCTTCGAATCTTGATGCCAAACGGTTGTCGCATTCCAGGTATAGAGAATATAATTGAAGGTTATCATCATTTCAAATTTGTACTTGTGATATACTGTTTGGAACCTTTGGTGTAGTAATGAATATTACCGGAGTTTTTTCCCAACACCAAATCGTTATTTTTACACCTCGACACGTGTTTCGATCACCAAGTGATCATCTTCAAGAAGTTTTATCTTCCTCTTGTACTTGGTCATTCTTATACTACCAAATGTTCACTAATATACGTATATGTTCGTCTAATATCTACTACAAAATGTTCATAATTATTCTATTCGTACTTTACGCGATATTTATTGATGCAGTTCCCAGTTTTACTATTGCCGCAGAACACTGGAAATTGGAATTGTTTCGCATCAAAATTTCTTTCAAGTATAACCTATAAAAGGGAACTGTTTCACCTGCAAAATTTTAAATTAGATAACTTGCAGATGAAGTATTGATTTTTTTCAAGGTGCAGCAAAAATTTTCTTGTTATCCTGGAATCCAAAAGCCTACATATGTCATAAATAACAATCTAATTTCCCGAAGACACCTATTTTATCTTTTTTATTACCTACTCTTTTCAAAACATCAGCATTTATTGATTTTTTATGAAATTAGAGTGAGGATTAGTGTATAATGTGTTTTCCACTAATCTATTTTTCATAAATAGCTTAAGAATATTTAAATTTTTATGGCAGTTGGTTTGTCAGGAGTCGATCATTTTAAGTATGAATAGAGATTATTAAAAATACAGTGTTAACGATAAGATAGCGTTTGAATTAGAAAAAAAAACTTCGGATTGAGTTCTTGAAGAATAATGGCCCTCTAACTATATTTGGAAATATTATTTGTATTGAAAGTTTGTGAGTATTGGAAAGATTTCCATAAAATCAAACTTCCTCTTGCCTTAACCTCACAACATTCTCGGAGATTACAAACGCAATTGGAGAATTAATTTCAACCGAATTATTTTTGGAAATTTTAGTAGCGGGAGTATTTTCGAAATAAGGTACGAAGTGCCGACAAATATTAATCAAATAGTTATAGCTCTAACCTGTTGTAGCCCACTCATTGTTGGTTAGTGTTGTTACAATCCTCGTCCGAGATTATTTAACCTGTAACACTAGATGACTGTTAACCTACAAATATGTATTCGAATAAGTATTGTGATAATTGTACAACTCATACTCGGTATTGTTTCACATGATCATGAGATGGTGCATTTATAATTTTTGTATATAGAATTTACAAAAAAAATTGTCAGTTTCAGTTTTCTCATATGTTTTTCGTACTGATACCAATAGAAAACTATTGAAACAAACAACTTGGATGCTTTTTTAGGAATGTTTTCATGGGCCAAATGCAGCCTCGAAACTACTGGCCATTTATTATGCTGAAGGGCTAAAAATTCTTCAATACTTTTTTCGACTCGCGTTTCACCAACCAAGTTGGCGTCTTCAGGAGATGAATTAAACTGATTCCGTATTTGAAAAACACTTTATTGTGAGATTTTCACTAAACAATTTTACAAAAACGTGTATCGCCATACAATGACTTCTTCGAGCGTGTCTTCACCAACTATATTCTACATATTCTATGCTTAATATATCTAGTTTTATAATTAGAAGTAACTATATTTCAAGTACCTGATTTTTACCTAAGTTTGTAATAAATTAAATTACTTGAGCTTATGTCCCAGTTTCCACATTTGAAAAAATATTTAGTATGGGGGAGTTATTCAATTCTAATTGATCATTCAGTTAATTATCCGAGTTCCTGAATCTATTAATTTCTAAACAT
>WOGO01001435.1:0-18213 GCA_015342085.1 Leptinotarsa defecta
TACAGGCACCGCTTTGAGAATGCCTTAAGGAATTTCCTGTAGTACTTGTGTTTTGTCTTAAAAAAAAATATTATACACAGCATTTGTTTGAAAGCAAAATTTTAGAATTATGGGATCTCATACATTTTGATCCACTGAGCGTGGTGTGCAAAGAATATATATTGCTTATATTTTAGAAAAAGAAAACGATAATATACTCTTAAAAACAATATTTCATAAACTACACCTTAAGGTTTAATGTGCACGACATGTTTTGCTATTACAGTTGCTTTTTCGTAGTGAATAAACATAATTATTATTTTTTATCGAACTTGTGCATAGTTCTCCATTATAATTTTTATATTTTTCAGATTGTGGAAGGTAACAAATACCAAAAAAAAAGGTCTACAAAAAAACTTATTTTTCCTCTACAAAAAATAACTTTCGTTGAATAATTATTATGTTATCATGTGTAGTTACTATGGATCTTCATCAAGCAACGGCCGAATCAATCACAAAATCCGTGTGTTAGAATTTGCGAAATATCTGAAAATTTATCATGTTCCGAAAATTACCTGTCACCTGTTACGAATGAATAGTTGCTTTGGTTCCCTGTGGAAATCCCTAAAAGCTGCCTGGTTTTTATCATTTTCATACATTGAAGAAAACAATCTGCCTTATTATTTGAAATGCATGAAGAATCACGTTCAATTATTTATGTTCTTGTCAGATTTTCTTGATGGGCTTGTGAAGAGTAGAACATTTTAACACATTTCCAACACAACTCTAAAGTCTGCGCATCCGCCATAAAATCGAAACATTTACCTCGTTTAAAAAATCTAATTTGGCATTTTATGAAAAATCTTCTGGCAACCTAGATTTGGCAACAATGTTCCAGCTTCTTCGCATCGATGGAGCTCTGGTCAATTCGAGAGAGAGACAAGACAGGTTATTTAGCCGATCTGTGATCTGGTTCAGCCGGCAAGTGACCTCGCAGACTTAAAGGGGCGCGGTCTTACAACGGGTCACATGCCGAGCCCGGGATCAGACCCCCCTAAGCCCCTCTATGAGTGCCGCTCCCTTGTGCGTGTGTGCGTTAGCGAGAATCTAGATCGAACTGTCATAAATGAGTCGTCTCATTCTATTGTCTTCGTAATCTCAGAGCTTTGTTACAATTCAATAAAAAGGTTACCGTAGATTCTGATGCGTGGGATGCTTGAAATTTGATAAGGTGTAATAGTAGGTCTTCGATGAAGATGTGAGCACATTTACTGTGCTAGTAATGTTTCTTGATCAAGGTTACGAATCGGGGTTTCCATTGTCTAAAAAATGTGTTGACAAAATTGAAATCTATGGAAAAAAATACTAACAATTATCGGACCGAAATATTCGAACTAATTAATCAAAAACAAAAGAGTACTGATCAAAAATAAATAAACAAAGGGTTGAAAAATAAAAAAATGATTAGAAGCAAATCATTGTGACCTGGAAAGAAATGTTTTTGATAAATTGGTGAACAATAAGTGAAACCAAAATGAGTTGAAATACTGTATCGAATACTGCTGAATAAACGAGAACCATGTGCTAGACTAACTTCTGTGAGGTATCTTGCATAAATGTCTGTCAGATATAATTCAATACCCAGCGTGGTATTATCCAGGGAAGTAGTTGTTTTCCGACAGGCATTTACCAGGACCTACAGTGTAGGTAGTTGGGAGAGATGAATATTTAGAAATTTTATTTTCAAATATTATTTTCTTAATAAGTGAAACGTCAAAAATATACAAACAGCAAGAATTAAATGATAGTAAAATAAAACAATCAAGATAAATGATGAAAACTCCAAGGAGCGCGTTAGGGTGATAACAGATATCATTCGAAGATGTTTGTGGATACCACGAAAAGTCATCAAGTTTTTTGGTTTAAAACCTTTTCTTATTATTATTCATTTTCATTTCAGGTCATAATAATTTGTTCACAAATTTGCAGTCTCAAATTATGATTGAAATTCTTATTCTCATTGCCCATTCATTTCTGTTCATTTATTTTTGGTTTTGAATAATAACTCATACGAGGATTTCGGTCCGATACTTTCTGAAATTTTCAATAATTCTTAATTTACTACTTCATTCATCATCTTTTTATTTCATCTTTCATAGATTTCAAAATTTTTAACACCCCTACAGACAGTGGAAGTTCGAACTTGAAACATTCACCATAATTACTATTTTTTTTTCAGATAATCCTTCTACCTATTGAAACAAATCAAGGCCTTCATTTCATTGCAATTAGCCACTATACGGTGTATTTTCTGATTGCTGTGAAAAATGAAGAGAGTTCATGAAATATATGGTGGTATTATTGCTTTTTTATTGGTAAAGATTGAATTATATGTATACATGTATAACTCTTTACGATAGTCATATATTTCCAGTAACCTTCAATTTCGGATTTTCCGTAACACAACACCAGGTGTTCAATTCTCTGACCATTCCTTTTGCTCCCATTTCCGTATTATACGTGAAATTGTTCAGCATCACATGCAATTTATTGAATTTCTCAAAGTGGACTGACTGAAAATGTCGTGTACAACTGGAGCAGAAATTAATATACGTGCGCCAAGCGGATAATTCAATAATATGTGTATTCTTCGCTCATTTCCTCACGTTTTACTTTGAATTCGATCAAACAAGAAACTGTAACGATCCATATTTCGCATCCAAGTCGTGCGATAAGATTTGAATATTTTTATGACTGAAATGAAATCAAGAAAGATTGAGCCGAGCTTTCGAACTGTTTTGAGTTTCGAACCTTAATCCAGATATACTTTTTCTCAAATTATCTGTCTCGAAATTTGATTTGTGCCAAACCACGACATAATGTATAGATACGTGAAGTTGTAAATTGGTTGTCTATCTGGTGAGAAAAATAAACAAACATACTCAAACATCAGAAATGAAAAAACAAATAACATCAAATTATACAAAAATCTCTTAATTTTTTAAAAGGTTTTTGGCTTTTCTAAAAAATCGTTCATTTTGCAATTATGCCGTTCAAAATCATCGGTCTCGATACCGACTAAGAATTTTTAGTTTCGTGTTCATAATATGGAATTGGTAGGAGTAGTCTAACATGATATGGTTTAGCCTACATCCCGTCTCCTTTAGGATAGAAATTCAAAAACTCCTAATAGTAGCAGGTTTCAATTCTACGGGTAGAATTCGTAAAAACCAAGATTTAGGCGCTTCATCATATATAACCAAAATATATATCTATATCGAGTATAGAGGACTGAATCCTAGAAGGAAATATCAAGAGCAGATAGTTGTTGATCTGTTGGTTCACAGATGGATCAAAAACACTTTCTGGCTTTGGTGCAGGTATTTTCAGATATCCACCTGCCTAGGAACCTATGAGATTGTATTTTAAGCGGAAATTTACGCGGAGAGATTGGAATATAATCCAACCTCATAGACAAGTCAATAAAAATATTCTCGGTCAGTCAAGCGGTGTTGGAAGCTCTTAGCTCCTGTCGAGCAACGCCTAAATTGGTAGCAAATTTGCAAAAACGACTCTCCTCGATTGGAAGACTCAACGGATTCTCTCTGGTCTGGATTCCTGGCAATCTGGCCTGGAAGGCAATGAGGCTGCTAACTCCCTTGCAAAGGAGGGCACTGCAAGCCGCTTCTTCGGACCAGAACATGTCATTGGCATCGCTTTAGGAGTTGTCAAACACCTGGATGGTAAGTAGATTCATGAATTTCTGGCAGAATCTTCCAGGATTGGCTCACTCCAAGGCCATCACCCATCGAACCTTGATACCAAACAGTTGTTGGACTACAGTAGAGATGAACTACGATGTCTAACAGGCCTTCTTACAGGTCACTGTCATTTGAATCATCATATGTAGAGACTCGGACTGTCCGAAGACAGTGTGTGTCGCCTCTGTTTGAAAAATGATAAAACAGCAGAGCACATACTTTGTGCCTGCCCCGCTGGGAACCAAACCTAACCTAACCCAAATATATATCCAACCAAAATATCAACTTAAATATCTATAATGCTAGATATGAAGAAAGTGTTATAGGGTCTAGTTTGATTTTCAAACCCAATGGGGGGCAATTTGAAAAAAAGCCCTCCATATACCTCGCTTTGGTGTTCTTAGGTGTATAAGTGTCGAATTTGAGCTTTTTAGGGCTCTGCGCTAATAAATAAGTATCAGCGGCAGCTGATTAACGGAAAAACAGATTTTAAACAGATTTTTTTTCATCTATATGAGAAAACATATATAACAGCTCGGCTCAGCTTGAATACATTCCTAGTGACAGTACATGCAGGACATACAATGTGCTGTGCAATAAAGGTATTTGAGGTTGAAACATAATGTTCTAGAATACGTCATACATCGTGTTTTTCCGGTTGAATTTGAGCAATATTACTTGTCAAAATTCTGAGAAAAAAATTAGCATCTTTTCAATCCGACCGCTCCCAAGGATCCACATAGTGTTTTGATGACATATAAGATATAGAAGAGATTCAACTTGAAAAACCACTCATTTAATTATTCCACTCATTTTAGACTTTTATTCAATTTCTGACATTACTTCACTAGATTCAACAGATTTTTGTTCATCACTGTCAAGAATTTGCTTGAAATCTGTTCATAACTGAAAAGTTATAAGTAACAACACTTTGAAAAATATGTCATTTGACGAAAAATTATCAAAATTTTGATCACAGGACTTGATTCGGAATAATAGTCACCAAAATGTCAATAATTCTATTCACGAACTGGCGTAAGTCAATCTCTCATTCACCATCACTGCAAATAATTAGAAAGAAGAAGATACGAAGTTGAAACATAATTAAAACTCTTGTGGCCTTCGCTAAACCTACATTCAATCCAATGCATTGATCATGTTATATGCAAACATATGTTTCGTAATTGTGCGGACAAACTTCGTATATCCTTGGGCATAGATCTATTCAACATTCTGGTCATGATTTGAAAATATTTTGTTCAAGATACTTCGATAAAAAAAATCGAATGAGTTTCGGTCAGGTGCTCTAGGTGGTCATACAATTAATCAACCAGCTCTTCATGATGCCTATATAATGAACAGAATAAGCATCTGACTGTGAACATAAATTTCATAAATTTCTTGTTCCTGCAAGGAGTAGTTCATTGATTGCGTCCGACAATTCATTCATTAAAAATTGTAGAAAATATGCGGATTTGATGTTGTATTCCACACCAAACATTAGCGAGTCTGTAGAAACAGCACCGTCTAATGTTCTTTTCAAATTTAAATACTTCTGAATCGATACAGCAAACTCTTGGGAGTTACTTAGTATCAAATGAATTTTGGTATCACTCAATCAAATTCACACAACACACAGTGCCTCCTTCAATAATCTGATGAGAAATCACTCTCAAATAAATGGAGGTCGAGTCAGTACACATCCATTGCTATCACAAATGTCCATTACTGCAGTTTCAATCATAAAAACTACGAAGGTATCAATGCAATACTTGAAATACAGTAAATTACCAATAATGCCTCCAAATAAGGCTAAAACCGTCATCGCCAACACACTAGAATCGATTCATTTCGATTAGCCGCTAATGTCAAATTGGAAATTAACAACTCCAATAAGAGATTTGCAGGCTTGTCGTTCGATGGCAACAAACTAGCAACTCATGTAATAAACCGTAGTGAATGACCTTTTTACTTCAATGCGTCCTTAGATAGTTCATAAAAAGTTGCTATGGCTATCGGCAGCCATATACATATAGAATAAATAGCGTCCGGTTGTCTAACAACCTTTGCCATGCTCTCTTTTTCTAATCTCGAGCTCGGCACTCCATTTTAAATGTCATAGTGGGAGAATTATGTGAGATCGATCCTGTCCAGGCATAACTAAGATGATAATTATGTGTACAACTGCGGGCTACTACAGTAATTATACGCAGTATCTTAACATCGCAAAATGAAATGTAGCAGATGGACTACATAGTAAACACAACATAAGGGATCGCTATTATTACTGCAAAGAAATAAACTAAATATAATGATACACAATTTGCTGTAACCTTTCTCTTACTCCTTAAAATTGAAATATTCGTTGATATGTGTGATACAGGTAGCAAAGTGAATTACAATAAATTTGCTGCACATATGAATTTTAATATATAATAAGAATAGCTGGACAGATACAGAAGGCTGTCATTCTTGGCTCAGTGCGCTTGCTCAAGGTACATCATTCTCGGACCCAATGATCACTTACCCCACGGTGTGAGGTAAGTGATCCTAATCTTCAAAGTGATTCACTACGTGAAACAAAACCAACTCAATTACAACATTTCCTAATTACACGTATCGCATCGGTGTATGAGGTTACTTGAATTTATTTCGTATCATGATAGTTACAGCTTTCAAAAAATATAGAAAATAACATGTCCTTGAGAGATAGAAGTATATGTAATTGCAGACTTTTCTTTCGGACTTATTAGAGAAGAACAATATGCAGTAAGTTGTTTTGTTACATCTCGAAAAAATCGAACAGATTGACGCAACGGGAGGAATTTGTTTTATGAATATGCAGTGATGTAAAATTTCATTTTGGATTTTTGGAAGCAATGTGACGATACTAAATTACAACTTTCATTCCGGAATACAAATAGTTATTTATTATACAAGACAAGTCAAATAATTCGGGGGGGGGGAAGTTTCTACGAAAAAGAAAACGCATGAAATGCAACAAAGAAGTGGAGGACATGGAGCAAAAAATTAAACTCTTTTTCTTTCGAGTCAGAGAAAGAGGTAGCTGAGACTAGTTTACGAAGAATATTATGAAGAATATGAATGGAGAAAATTATAGAAAATTTATGGGGCCAGTGAAAAGTGCTTTTGGCGTATATTGCCAAAAAATATTCTTTAATATAGTTTCATTATTTGATACTGAAGTTGAGTATGCTAGTGAACCAGAACAAAGTAATAATGTAATAATGTACAACCAAACATTATCAAATATAGCAACGTTTTTATGTTGCTGAAAAAAATACGACTACAAACCCAAAAAGTACAAAACTCCTGAGCCTTCTTGGGTTCAAAAATATTGGAGATTTGGGATTGCAGAATCCTGATCTGAGCTGCAACTGAAAAGTCTCTACTTATTAAGGTTATTTTTACATTTACAACTCTTCACAAATTATGATGTAACATCTTTAGTCATTTATAACTTTTTCGTTAGTGCTGATTTGTGGAAATGATGAATTATATACTCTATAATCATTGATAAAATGGTAAATCGCTGGGAAAGTATTAATCATTGATTAAGGTATCATGATGATACATACCTACAACTTGGTTGTAGGGACGTGAACCAAAAATTGTTTTTCATAGTTTCGGGGTGTGGAAGGCATATTTTTGAATCGAATTGAATAGTACTTCAATTCAAGATAGAGTGGATTTAGAAATTCTGAAAATCATTATTAACTGTTATGTTCGACTTCGTAATATGATCACACAATTATCAACTATTAGGTATTTTTTTCAATTATTTCTTTTTCAATTTCATATTTTTTATTTTAAACTGATATCAAACTCCCCATATTATATTCAGTACGACTGTTTTTTTATATTCAAAAGCCAAAGTGAAGGCCGTCATAAAGTATTTCCCAACCGAGTCTATTTCTATTCAAATTCGGATAAGAGCATACAAGATCTTCAACAAATGCAGAGCCGGCGCATAAAGCTTCGGACTCTGCTGTGTGTCATGATTGTTGTAATAACAATATCATAAAATGTAAATTTCTTCACATTTCCATTTAAATCTCCACATTTCGTGAATAATCAGCATACATCTTGATGAGAACATACAGATTTCGTTGTGGATACCGTAAACATAGCTGAATAATATTAAAGAAAGTGAATGTGAACAATCTGAATGCGTTGAATAAGGAAACTATCACTTTCATGGTCAGGAAATCGATTAGAATCATTGAAATATTCCGTATACATATGTAAACTGGATATTCGAAGATAGAGAAAGCTCTTCTAACACAGAAGGATCAATGACTGATAAGTGAATAGGATGTGATGAAATGTAATATTAGTTTTGAGGAAATGACGAATAAGGAAATAGTTTTTCGATTTTCTGCTTTTTATCGTTTTTTTAATCAAATATTTGGAGCGATTTGGATCGATGAAATATTGTTGAAGTCGAGTTATGAGAGAATATATATTCCATATTACCATCAACAGGAAGTATTCGCACAAAGATTTTTATATGAATCTTGAAAAAACTACATATTACGTAATTTTGGCTGGTTCAACATGTTTCTAAAATATAAAATCGAATCATCTTTTCAATTCGAAGGAATAATTCATATAAAATCACACAGAAATGTTGACGTTGATATAATGAATATTGAATACAAATTAAATCCTCTGTAAATATAGAAAAATATTGTTTTGAACTGCCAGCTTGTAGTTTCTTGAAAATATATTTTCTTCAAATACGGAGCATGACACTATATCGTCAAACTACAAATATGATAACGTATTATTAGATTAATTCATCTACTTACGGGACTTTCATTATTCAAAAAAAAATATATAATAGTCAATCATTTGATATTTTACATGACACCAGAATCGAATTCCTTCAAACTAGTCGCTGGGTTCCATTTCCATCAATTCAGAAGTGTAGTGTCAGTCTTTCTAATGAATGAATAAATCCATTATAATATATATCGGTAAGTTATTTGCAATCAATAGGAAATTTTATTTCATCTCTGACCTTGGTTCATCAAGTAATATCGTTAGTAACTATTTTCTCGTGAACCATACCTGTGTTAATCATAATGATTTCTCAGAAATTCAAGTGAATTATTACATACATTCTATTGAAAAAAACAGGTATTCAAAGAACAACTGTATATCATTCATGAATCCATAGTTGAACAATGATATGAAGGTGTGGATGCGAGGGCAAAATGTCAACTAATACATTTTTCAAATGACCTTTAAGGTGACCTAGCAAGGGCGTATAACTATGTTGGTGTTGGGTGACGTGTGATTGGTCCGCATTCAACAAAAGTTTGTCGTTGAGAAGGCAGTTGGAGTACTTATGGTCCATTGTATTTTATGGTAAACAATGCCAAACATACCGAACAGAATTCCAATTATATTGAGAAGGAATATGAACCTACACATCTTTATATTAACTCTAGTTAATCCACTTTGAAAATTATGTCCTGTCGATATCGATTCAGAATAGGAGTATGGTTGGTCCTGTATAATGATGAATCGCGAAATTTTTTAATCATATTATCATTTATCTGTTTTGAAACTTTCACATTTTGAGAATGATATTCATTCATATAAACTTGAAACACGAATTTAGAGTAGTCCCTAGAAGCACCCCGCAAATGCTATGGGTATTCCCAGAAGGGATGAAATTATTTTAAATATATTTAATGTTAGAGAGTATTAAGGGAACTATGTAGGGAAAAATCCCATCACGTGAGAAAAACATTTTTCTTTCAGATAATCAAAATCCATTAGGGTGACAAATTCTCATTTCAAAAAGGTCTGCTTATGTATATCAATACTCGATTCCATCTTCAAATTTATTTGATTTATGTTAGAGCATCGGTACATGGGATGTTTTTTCTCCGCTTGGGGCAAAGCCCCAATCCCCCCCCATCACGAGATGAAGTTGTTACTAGTAAATAATCTTTGTTGTAAACAAAGGTTTCATGTATGCAGTCGAGCCGCTTTGGAATTGATCGACTCCCATCGAAGCCGGTCTATAGGTCATCTTCTCTGATTTTCAGAAGGGTCTTGCTGCTGTGAGGTATCTTGCATAAATGTCTATCGTATATAATTCAATGCCCAGCATGGTATTATCCGGGGAAGTAGTTGTTTTTCGGCAGGCATTTACCAGAACCTTCTTGGTAGGTACGTCGGGAGATATTTATATTTCGAGATTTCATTTCAAAATATTGATTTTCTTGCATCTACAATAAGAGTGACAGAAAACCTAAAACGGAACAAACAAAAACGACTCAAAAAATCCTGGTAAACCAGATGGAAAATAGCTTTCTGCAGTTTCCACAGCAATTATCCATCTGAGAGATATCTGATGAATGAAATCTCATCTCATATATCGATCTTGAAAATGTCAATGGCATTCTTTCAAAATGTGTTGAGTGGAACTATACATTTTTTTTGTCGCAGTTCTCAACATTTCATTGCATTAATGCCAGGCTTCTCAGGTTACATTATTATATCTTCAAGGTCTCCTAATACTTATTAAAAAGCAAGCAGTTTTGAAAGCTACTTCAGAGTTCAGTTTTTTGAAATGCCATGCACCATGAGTGCATGGCATTTCAATACTATCTAAATATACCTACTTAACTCGTAGATTGTGATTGAAATATAGCCATTGCTTTCAGCTATATTACTGATAACATATCTTATTAATCAACCCTGTAAAAAACCAGTTAGATTTATTAAACTTTCTATCAACACTTTTTGGAGTATTATGATAAAATGAAAAAGCTCTTTAAGGAACAAAGTTCCTTAAAGAGCCTTTTTGTTGACTCTTTTTAGTGATATTTTTATTATTGGAAGAGTAATAATTGCAAAATTATTAAAAAAAAAGTTCATGAATAGGCTCAACGAAATCAGTCTAGATCAATGTTCGCCAAAGTTCTGAATGTGTGAAGCTGCTTTAATGATTGTTCAATAAAGTCATCTGACCCTAAACGACGATTTTACTCAAGCACGATGAAATAGCACACTTCCTTTATATTTTACTAATACACAGCAATACATTGATAATAAATACATATTCTCTATCTATGATAACAATTACACAATTTTTCAGATTTTTATTTCTAGATGCGTTTCGCTAGCACCGTAGCTTCCTCGGTAGAAAGTAACACCAACGGTAGGCGATGATAAAAAAATAACAAGTAAGGTATCGCCTCAAACAAAAACATATTTATGGATATTTTTTCAATATTTGCAAAGTAATTTGAAACAACTTTTCGGATACAGTGGACCAATGTTTATTTTTAGGTCATTTGCGATTTATACTAGATCAGCTTCTTGAAAAAAGAAGACTGACACAAATAGGTCGATCTGAATATCACTTTCAATATAGAATTGAATATTCTTTCCGCCTACTGAAGGTCAAACATATATTGTGTTTTACTCTAACGATTTCATGAATCATTTCGAAACGATCACCATGTCGTTCGACAAAGTTCGACATAACAAAAGTTGCAAACTGTTAGACATTAATTGCCATGAAGGATGAAATGACAAATTATATATCTGAAAACTATTTGAGAGCCTTAGAATTATTTTTTTAATATTCATTTCAGTTAAATTGACTCCTCCTCACATGGAATTTGCTGTCACGGAGTTATTGAAATTAACCGAAATTAAGAAAATATACAGTTACAACAGAAACTATTTAATGAATAGGTTACAGGTATATAACTTTCCAAACAGTAGAGCAACATTTTTTTTCTGATTGATTCGGCCGTTACTTGATGAAGATCTATAGTAATTTCAAAAACTATATACACCTCGCGATTTGATCTCCACAAATTTTATTTGTAGCTTTGTCAAGTGATTTGAATCACTTGACAAAGCTATTGTGCTAGCGAAACATGTAATATATTTTTCAAATAAAGTTTGTAGAGATCAAATTGCGAGATGTAGTTTTTGAAAGTAGAACAACAGCTCGAAAGCCAAAACAGAAGATTTACTAGAAACACAGTAGACCTGACAACACTGAACACGGCGCTCCTCTGCTGCGAACTCTTCTTTATCTGTGGTGGATTGTTTCGCAATATTCCACAGTCCGATTGCAATAAGGCTTTCTTGTGCAATATTTCATCATTTTGTTGATTTTCAATTTAGTGTTTAAAAATGAATACTAATATTTCTTGGGATAAGAAAGACAATTATTTAAAATAAATCGAATATATTTATAACAATATCAATTTCTTCGAGAGAAGCCGACCCATCTTTAAGGCAATCATGATCCCATGTTTCCGTTTCATCTGATATTCTGACGTTCGAAAAGAATATCTCCCTTGCGCGAATATCTGCGGAGACAAGAAGATTAATCAACTGAAACCGATAATTCAGAAATGAATCGAACGTTTCTCGATCGAAAAATATATAAATCACTGCTGTCGATACTCTCAATTAGAGAAATATGTGGCCTCCGTTGGCAGAGTAATGTGTAGGTAGTACAAGACAAGCCGACCAGAAAGACCAAAACAGTGTTGCCAGATGATATTTTTTCGAATCTCTAGACAATTTAATAAAAAATCTTTACACTCCTTCAAATCCAAAAATGTTTAGCTCCGCTTACTCAAGTTTAATTCTTGTAGAAAGAATTGTACCCATGGCACAAGTGTAATTGTCTAATTAAAAATTGAAAACTTGACTTTTTATGATGTACGATTGCAAAATAACATTTGAGATCATTCTTCTGTGAGTTTGAAAATTACAGTAACAATGAAACATTCAAAATTTTGTTGGAAGCAGCTGAACTGTCACTTGATAAAACATTACAGACTAGGCTAGGGCAATGTAATAGGGAGTTCGCAAGTCTGCTAGTTTGTATAGAAAGTGAAACAGAGATTAACTCATTCGATGACCTCAAAATTATTGGAAAAGATCAAATGATCGCCGGCCTCAGAGTTGGAAGTGTCCCTGCCGATTTCTACTGTTTTTAAATATTCCCAAAATATGTTCACTATTCCCACAAATTTCATGAAGCTATCATTTTTATATTCACATATTTTTATTCTTTCGGAAGTTTCACTTCTGATATTGAGAAAACATAGAATCATGAAACGAGTAGCCTGAAACTGCAACGAGAAAACCAGGTTGATGTGGCAATTCTGCTACAATTTTTGCTGTCTTCTCTTTCATTTCACTTGTTCCGGATTTTATCATAATTATTCTGGTCTATAATGATTTAGTTTCATGGGTTTGATACTCGCATGATTTTGGCTTTTGTTCCTCAGAGATTGCTTTATCAGAAACTTCATATATACAATAAATTTTTAAAAAATTGGAAATTTGCTGGATACAAAATCAACAGTGACTGCTTTTTGGTGATGTTAATTTCTATTTGGATTTATGATATGATCAGAAAATCGTTATTCCTCAGAGTTATAATGAAATTCTTCAAACCTGAAGAAATTTCTTTACATTTGGCAACGCTGCATCGAACGCACCATCAAGAAGGCCTGGAAATGCACGCGAGTTCTGGGCGTTGGACGTTTGCGCGTCTGCCCCCGGCGGACGGCGTCCAACACTGTTATTACGGGGGCCTCCGGGCGCGTGCCGGCTACTGGCCCCCTTCGGCCCCTCACTTCACTATTACCTCTGACACGAGAGGGCCGATGTTCAGGAACGGATTGAGATAGTTGGAGTAATGAAGGGAAAGTCTTTTTTTCCTTTGTGGATATGCTTGTGAGCGAATTCGAGCTGGAGGCTGCTTGAAACCAACGACTTTCATCTGGCCTCACGAACGCAACATTTTTAAATGTACAGGCTGTTCCAAATTACTATTTTTACGCTCATTCAGATGCAAAACATGTTTCCTACTTCTAGTTTAGAAATTCTATCTTTCATCTTGGAACTCTCAACTGTTAACTCGGAATTATAAGTTTCCGACTGTTGGATTCAGAAATTCCGATTTTGAACTTGGAATTATATTTTTTCGGCTCTTATCTCAGAAATTCCGGTTTCGATTACGGAATTATATTTTAATTATTTCAAGCTCAGAAAGTCCAACTTTTACCTCGGAAATTCCAGGTTTTGAATATGAAATCAAAATTTTTCGATCGTTGATTAGGAAATTCAAATTTTGAATTCAGGAACTGCGACTACGGAATTACATTTCTCCGACTTCCAACTCAGAAATTCCATTTTTTGTCTGGAAAATTTCGATTTTAAACTCACAATTATATTTTCCAAAATTCAAAAAATTAGATTTCGAACCCGAAATTTTACTTCTACGGCTATTATTTCGGAAACTCTGACGTTTGTCTTGGAAATTTTATTTTCAAATTCGGAATTGTATTTAAGGAATTTTATTTCGAAAAATTCGACTCGCATCTCGGAAATTCCGATCTTAACTCAAAATTGTAATTTCAGACTTATATCATGAAAATTCTGAATATTATTTCAGAAATTTCCACTTGGAATTTATTACGACCTTAATCTCGGGAGTATGTTTCTCCAATTTTATTTCGGAAATTCCAATTCCTGTCTCAGAAATTTTAACTTTGAAAACGGAATTGAATTTTTTTGTCTTTCAACTGGCAAATTCTAACTTCAAACTACGAATTATTTTTCCGATTTTCAACTCGGAAATTTCGACTTATCATTAAACTCAGAATGATGCGAGATCAAAATAAACTTTTCAGGATAGTATTGGTGGTTACGTTTGGTTGGTAGATAAAGTCTAATTCGAGTTTCAAATTGTTGATCTGTTTTGAAAGACACAAATTATGGAATGAAATTTTGTTAGTAAACAATATGAAAATTTACACCGGGTGCTGCACGTCAAAATATTGATCAATTTTGTTAAAATTCAAATGCAGATACCTGTATATGTTCCATATAATATTCTCAACAAGCCTACATCAACACTTCTAGACTCTTTCTGTTGGCGGTAATTTTTGGTCAGACGCCTAAAGTTTGCAAAAAAATTAAGGTGATTCTGCCTTCAGAAGTCGGAATCACAAAACACAAAGAATAGAAATATGTAGCCCTTTCTCGCTTACATTTGAGATCGCTAATATATTTCTCTCACACTTAAATGCACGTATAATGTCCTCGCATTCTTACAGTAATATTTCAATTGTGTCGAGGGGATTTTTGATCCTAACCATTGGACTGACTGGTTCAATTTCCTGACTTTATTTATAAAAACCCAAATTTAGATTATAAATAAATTCACTTGATTTCTGCAAGCTTCAAAGCAGAAATTCCCGCCGACGGAAAGCAAAAATCATCACTTCTAACTTTCAGAAAAACATTATTACTGGTATGCATATGTGCACAGTACCTATATACTAATCCCGTTCAATCCAATGTTTTTTGTTTTTCAGAAAACGATTAAAATTTGCTTTCTGGTATCTTCCTCTACATTTCCAAATAATTCAACACAAAATATAACTTTAACGATTATTTGTTTTCCAAAAGGTTTTCCGACCTTGTGTTAATGGTTTTCTCGAATACATATAAAAAATTGCAGCTTTACTGGATATACTAATGGAGATATCGAATTATATTACGTTGGAACTGAAAAAAAATGGTTGTTGTAATTTTAAAAAATATTTTATCTTCGAACTCAAAATTTGTTTTATTTCCAAGGGTTTTCTGCTTCTCGAACAAACATTGTTTGTTCGAGAGAGCTATTAATTCATCTGTGATGAAGAATTTTGCCTATACTAATAGTTTTCAAAAAGTCAAGTTATTGCAAAATACCACATAATTGGTGTTCAACTTCACACGTAGAATTATGAGGCTCAATTCAAGTTAGAAAACATTCTCTCAAATGATACTTAGTTTTCAGATTTTTATGTTTATTTTAATTTGAATAGCTCAAAGTTCATTGACTATTATTTTTTGAAATGACTCGTAAACCACATTGTTACACTACTTTTAAGAACTTGCTACACTGGGCTATAAATTCAACTAGGTCATATTGGTCGGATTTCCATGATAATTCCACTACACCAGAATATGTTTATTATATGTATTCTATCTCAGCTCACTTATTCCTAATAATGATTATATAAAATCGATTTATGTGAAAAAAAATAGTGAAATGCGTTTTCCGTTAGTCAACTGTCACCCCTTTACGAACAAAAACCCACAGAAGTCGAAACATATGCGAGCTAAGGATTAACAAGGTCTCACATTTCAACGTGTGATTCTTAGCACCTCGAACAACAAAGTTATTCAGTATCCTATATAAACAATTACTTGAAAAAATTCTTATGTGAAATGAAAATAACTTTTTCATGATGTCTTAATTATGTGTTTTTGGAAAAAAAAATTATCATTTCAAACCCACATATTCAAAAATATTTGTCATTAGTTTTTCTCAATATTTCAATATCATAGAACCTTTTTTTATCAAACTATCTACTATGAATCGGGAATCAACCGTGTGAAATTAAACATTTTTCAAGAAAATTTAATCAGATGAGTACATATACATTATTTTTCATAGTAAATAATCTTCGGAATTCATAAAAAAATATATTTCTTGCACATTGCGTTTCTTATGAGGAAAACATACCTATTCAACTAGTCAATACTAGAAGAAACTACTGAATTGCCTAATCAAGTGATTATAAAATCAAGTGCCCGCTCTCATATTCGAGAATATCCACTTGTTTGGTAGCTTAACATACTAGCTTATTACATACATTTTGATATGTAATACTTTTTAATTAGTACCAAATTACATTTCACTCTTCGGTACAGTAATTAGAACTTGATTCTGAAGAATGTAATGAGAACGTCAAAAGATATTGCGGTCCTCACAGTTTTCATTTTCACAAGTCACTAATCTTTAATTATAGGCCGCGAGTCTATAGATGAGGTTCTATTATTTTCTAATTTTTATTGTTATTGACGGAATTGTTTTCGAACGATCATCTATCAGCTTACCAAAAAAGTCTTGAGATGTTTCAACATTGAAATATTTCGTTTGAATGGAGTTTCTTCGTATCACAGGGCACTTTTGTGAAATACCTACAATTATTGAATACTGACTTGAAAATGTCTCTCTTCAGAATCAGTGAAACTTTGAAGTTACATGAATAATTTGTTATTATTCAAATAATTATTATATTCAAGAAAAATTTTATTGTGAGATTTTCACCAAACACGTGTTTTGTAATACAATAGCTTCACCAGATGTCTTTAATGAAATCAATAAAAGCACTTTTGTCTAATTTCTGCTAGTTAATTTCATTTATACGACCGGTTTCGGGTTTAACCCCATTATCAAGTATAAAACTGAAATGTGAAACTTGAAAACTCAGTTATATCGGGAGTTTTTAGGTAAGATAGAAGGACAGGTAGTTAAACGAACTAGAGTGCCAACTATAAAATTCAACAGTGAATTTGTTGGAAGCCATGGAAATCAACAAGTCAATTAAAAACCTGAAATATATATCACTAAACGAGCAACTCGATTTATGTAGGTATCTACTCTCGAATTCATAAGTTTAACGACCCCTATAATTTGTTTGAAGGTGGTTGACAATGTTATATCATTTTAGACAATGGAACTCCCGATATAACCGAGTTTTTAAATTTCACATTCATAGTTGATAATGGGGTTAAACCCGAAACCGGTCGTATAAATGAAATTAACTAGTATTTTTATTTATTTTATTAAAGACATCTGATGAAGCTATTGTATTACAAACACGTGTTTGGTGAAATTCTCACAATGATGTTTTTCTTGAATATATTCTATGAGAAAACTGACATTTGCAAGATTTTTGAAATTGTTTAGTTTGTTTATGAAAAAAAAAATGAATTTTATATCCAAAATGTCAACTTCAAATTAAAAAAATGTTGCTCATATTATATAACCATTTAATGGAAGACAAAAGTGTTTTTATTTACTTCATTGAAGTGATCATAAATTACCACAAAATAAACAAGTCATCAATTACTCATATGTCATCAGATGTGTCTATACTAATTAAAATCTACATATTCAATGCTTAGTATATATTTTACAATTTTGAGTACCTAAATTTTACCTACCCAATTGAAGTAAAAAGTGTGTGCATGAGAGAATAAATTGGAAATGAATCGATTAAAATAAGAAGAGAAGAGAAATTGTACAAACTCATTTGGATAGACTGTTCTGAATTTACGTTTCAGAACAGTTTCCACATTTGAAAACATATTCAGAAACGGTTAGTTATTTAATTGTATTGAGTCATTCAGTACATGACACGAATTCTTATACCTAATAATTTCTAAACCTTTGAAAAGATTGTGTTTCAAAATTTTCTCTTGTAAATGTTACACATCAAAGATGTAATTGAACTCATGTCATTCTGCTGAAAGATCTTCTTCGATTGACGACTTGTTTATTTTGTGGAAATTCATGTTCACTGAGGATACACTACAAAAACACACTTTT
>WOGO01001436.1:0-18212 GCA_015342085.1 Leptinotarsa defecta
AATTCTCTCGAGAAAAATATCTGGTCGAGGCGGGAATCGAACACACGACCTTCCGATCGTGAGTCGGACGCACTACCACCGCGGCCAATTCCACAACAAATAAACTGAAAGACCAACTGGAGCATATTCACAGCAAGCATTTCTCGTTGAAGGAGGTCGAAGAAGGTCTTGCCCACAGCAGTAAGATCAACTCTAGTCAAATCAAATCATCTAGCTTCCGATTATTGATAGAGAGTTATCATAGGCCATGAGAATTTGAGGCAGTAGCCAACGCCAACTGCTGTTCCGAAGATTCTGAGAGGTCAAGCACTGGAAATAATACATACTATTCCAGAGAGCAGCCAAAACAGTTATCAAAGGATTTGATGAGTGTGAATTTGGATCAATTGAAAACACTTTTCTCTTAACAGAACAAAAATGCTGTCTACGAGCGTTTCGCTAACCAAGCTAGGGTTATCAAGAGAAGACTGAGTCTTAGTTATCTCCTGATAATGCTAACTCGGTTAGCGAAATGCACGTCAACAAACAGTTTTTTGTTCTGACGAGGAAAAACTGTTTTCAATAGAATAAAAAATTGTACAACTTCTGAGCCTACCAACACAAGCATAACTTTATTTCTAATTACTCTGCTGAATTTTTCGTCTCTATTTCTTACACACTCTATCCTTATTTAAATTTTTTTATGAAGGTTGTTCCAATATTTTTGTATTTCAATTATGCAATTCTCATTGAAGAAATTATCATTAAGGAAATTATCTTTCATTTATCAACTCAACGGAGATTATAATCTCCGTCTACGAAAATAAGTTCGGAAATAATATGATAGGGGTTCCGTCTTGAATTTACCATTCTATTGAAGAATAATGATCTCCCTATATATAGTTATATTTGAAATATTATCCAAGTTTAGGGTGCTTATATCGGTACGTTCGCTTTTGTTTGCCAAGAATTTGAGATATAAATTGACTTATTGTTAGTGGAATTCAATGTAGAAATCGAAGACCACCCAACATTCAGGATACGAAAGTTTTTCAATATGATTTATGATATATTTACAGGTACAATCTAGTGGGAGATTTTTTCAACCAAAGTTCCTGTCATGCATATAATCTATACTCAACTGAAAGGATTGTATAAGAAACTTTTCCATTCCTAGGGAAGATGAAAACAACAATAGTAAATTTTCCATCTTTATTTAATTTCATCTTAATCAACAAAGAACTTGTAGATTACGCTATGGTGATATTTTTGTCCAGGATACAACACAGCTGGAGGAAAGTTTTTCTGTAAAATAAAAATAAATATCGGAAATCGTAATAGTAAAGTAATTATAAAATATTAATATTGTATGGATTGAGTTTGCCGAAGACAGAGCTTGCTCGACTAAGCTATTGTTGCAAAGGCGGCATGTTATCGCGAGTCGCTCATGGAAAAATGACTGCATTCGCCTACTGAGAACCTGTGTTCAAGAGATGAGTCACTGAATGAATCGTATGGGCTATAACCGACTATTGGTCATTTTGACTTGGAGAGAATATTCGCGAGCTTTGGAAAGCTGCATATATATTGACGGGTAGTTTATAGAAGAGGACGATTTAGTTCAGTATTAGTCAAGGATGTTACCAAGCGATATTGATAAGTAAAACAACTTAATTAATTGTGTACGTAGTGATATTAAATTAAGGTTACTTTTGGGTAATTAAAGGAAGTTGATTTTTCACGTGTCATTTATTAAAGAACCCACAGATGGGCAACACAAATATTTAAAAAACCTTTTAGAGATTCTAGTTCACCTGTGATGAAATGTGATGAATGGAAAACTTTCAACGGAAGGAGGAAAAACTGATAAGTCTTGGCCATGTTTGGGGAAAATATGCAAAAATGAGATGAGGTGAAGTGAGGTAACAGCGACCCAGAATTTGTGAAGTTTATATGTCATCTAATGTGAAAAGTTCATTTTTTCTCCAATGAGTGCGAAATCATAGATATAGTACCATGAAAGCCTTCAGATTGACTTTGTTTGATTGTAGGTCTTCAAAACGAACGTTTTCTGAGTTGAGCCCTCAGTAGGCTCTGGACGTGCCTGACTAATAGTTGAGCTGGTACCTGGTTGTGACAGAGCCTGATCACTAGTAGAGCTAATGCATGTAGAGGGCTCTGGAAGTGTCTGATTCTGTTGATTTGATCGATTGTCAGCATGTTTTGATAAATTCAGTGATTGCCATTTCTGTAGTAAAATTGGGTCATATTTTTCATTCGGGATAAATTTATCGTTGAATGGATAGATTCCTCCTTTCTTGAATCCATTACAAATGATTTCAATTTTAGTTTCAAGCCATAATTTTCCTACTATATTGGAAAATTCACTTTTTGGGAGTTTTTTCCAAAGATTTGTCTCTGCCACTTTGCTAGAGCTTGGTCCCAATATGCTTCCAACGGTTTAAAAACCGAAAGGTCTAACGGTTGTAGAAGGTGGCTTGAATGGGGTGGCAACTTGATTATTTCAACTTGTTCTTTTTTGGCCACTCTAGGACATTCAAACTGAGTAGTGTGGCCGTCGAATATTAGTAAAATGTCCTCTCATCATCAATTTGCTTTAAGAATACCCTTTCGAAATATTTTGCAAACACATCCGACCGCATTCGGCCGTTATCTGTGCATGGACACGTTTTTTGCTTTGAATATGTTGAGAGGAGGGGCTTTACCTCCTGCTACATTACAAGCCAGCAAGACAAATGTGTTTTCTCTGCCTGATGAACTTATTGTTGTTACAGATTTTAGTCTCTTGACTCCCACAACCTTTGTTTTCAATGGGTCCATGCAGAACGATGTTTCGTCTAGGTTCCAAATTCGATCTGGCTTATTTTCCAAATCCATTGTAATGATATTTTTTTTCAATATCTTGAAATAGTCACTCATAATGAATGGATCAGTTGCTTTTTTTGTGCTGTATAAAATAATCCATTCTTCGGAAGGGACTCCATTTACAATAGGAGTTTCAAGATGTTAGCAGGTACATATTCGCCCACTAATAACAAAACTTCTTTACGCGAAAGACCAAATTCACGTTTTTCCATGTAGGTTGAACTTTCGACTATTTTATTATCTACATTCGATGGTAGAGCAGTCTGTCGTCCAAGAGTAGACGACTTTTTACCAAGACGTCCTTTCAAATGATCTCTCAGTGTTATTTTGGGAATATTATGTGTTTCAGATGTTCTGTATATGGACTATGTATCTGTTTGGATATGCTGAATGAATGCTGAGGTAAGTGCGACATATGACGCACTTTGATTGTCCCAGTTTATTATTTTATTTTTTCATACTAACTTATTCGTGATGCCACTAATAACACTTGAAATTCAACAAATCACCAACTTGCATGCGATGGAACACCGCTGTCTCAACTAAAAATAGTCTGATTGTATGATATGATCACCGAACCGTTTATAATTCCCAAATTGGCAGCTTGAAGCAGGCCTCATGTCCTACTAATATTGTTTACTGTTAAATGATGTCTTTCCCTAGTAAACACAGTTATTTTAGCAAACTTGGTGAACAAGAATCTTATATCATGAATGATATCTAAACTAGCAATAATTATCTACTTTATTATAAAAAATTTAAGTTTTTTCTGAAGCTCGGATAGGAATGATTCAGACTTTTCAGGGGTTATTGTCAGTGTTAAAATGAATGTCAAATAAAAAATTCCGCAGACTTCAATTTTTATCAGCACGGAAAGTCTAATTGTCCTGGACTATAATATTATATAATGCACTCACATGATTAATTGCATCGGGCCAATTCTGAGTTTCGAAACAGAAAGCACCATGTTTGTAGTAATTTCCGTCTTTGCCAACCAATGTTTCCAACTTGGATTTGTCTCCCTTGAAGTTCTTTGGATCTTCCGGAATACTGTTGGAACAGTAAAACTGAACACCTGGTTGATTGCTATATATCTCCAATGCTCTCCCGGTTGGAGGATGAACGGCTCTAGCTATAAAAGTGATTTCTTGCTTGGATCCTTTGTTTATGCAGAAGTTATGGTCGTAGCCGTCGTAGCCGGGAATTTTATGGATGACGTCTCCTAGAACTCTGGGAATTCTCAGATCAAAAATTGTTTCAGCGACGGGGAGGAGTTTTCCTGAAAAATATCAATTTTTCAAAGAAAGAAATAAAAAACCTCTATCAGCAGTCTCCAATAAGAACAGGAAATAATAATTTTTTGAAATAGTAAATGTGAAGTTATCTAATAAACATAAAGGAACATATTTGAAAGTATTCCCATCATTATTAAGAATCAATTAGTTTTATTATTTTTACTTGATAATTCCAAGTTATTCATTGAATATCATTTAATGATTGACATTTTTTGAATTTGGAACTTCTGGCGTAACATGAATTCCTCTCCAGAACTAAAATGTTGATTGGTCAACAGGAGATGAATTAGCCTTATTCATCTTCTGAAGATGCTAACTTAGTTAGCGAAACGCGCGTCGAGAGACAGTGTTTTTATTCTGGTAAGGGAAAAGTATTTTCAGTAGATAACTACTCATCTACCTTCATTCAAAAACCCATCCCTGGCTACCATTGTTGCCAACATAAACCATTTGAAAAACCCTTCATAGATCTGAGCATATTCCAAGAAATGTTAAGAAATGAAAATCTAACGATTAAATGAACTCTCAAGTTTTCCTTGACTCTTCTTTATCTTTTTCAATTTCACCTATAGAAAAATCTTGGACATCTCATTTTGCTAAAAACAAGTTAGGGCATACATTTTTGTGAACATTTTTCATGAGGTAAAATAAAAAAATGACAACCTGAAATAAAAATTTTGCACTTATGAAAAATTTTTGATATTGTGGCACATACATGTATGATACTTGTGGCTTCAATACTGAGTATTAATGAGTGACCACTCAAAAATTAAAAAACGACAATTATTCAGAAAATATTGATTTCGATTTGTTCAACTTGATCATCATTTCCGAATACAGGATAGATTTTCATCTCATACCTCTGTGATATGAGGAGTTAAAAAAACTTCCTGACAAAGTCACACGACAGCTGCTTGACTAGATGACATTATTGACTTGACAGAAGTTTACCGACGAAGAGCCAAACTAGCCGGCTCGTGGGTATCAGAGGTTAAGTCATGTTTGAAGATAATCAGTGTTATTATGTATGTATTATAATATCATTAACGTGTTGTTGACCTAATGTTCTTTAATTGTACACATATTTCCTCTCATTAATGAACATATGGTAGTTATTTCAATATATATTATTTCATGTTCGTATTTTTGTAGCTTTTTATGTTATTTAACATACAATTGTTTTTTCACTTACAACCAGATAATCTTTCTTCCTATATATACTTATTTTTTCTGTAATGCTATAACTTGTAGGTTGTGAATAAATTCAATTTGATTTGTTTATCACATACTCTGTTGTTTAAACTATATTTCACATGTTTTCTTCTAGATAAGTAACAGAGTGAGGTGGATTCCATTCGAATCATATAATTTTTGAAAATGAACTACCGATGTGGCAGTGTTTTTCAATGTCTTCAGCTCTCATAGTGGTGATGGAAATTGGTCTATTTTTGATCAATAAGTACTGAATGGTAATGGAACTTGGAGAGATACAAACCGCAAACATAAAATGAAGACATTATGGATTGTATGTAATTGTTACCTGAAGGAATTGAGTTGTCATCGACATCCGTTGTATAATCTGCGTTTATGGAAACAACATGCTTATACAATTCTCCGGCTCCTTTATTGTGTCCAGCCAAATTAAAGTATGAATGATTGGTTAAATTCACGAAAGTGGGTTTTGTGGAAGTGGCTGTAAAATCCACCAAGAACTCGTTCATGTTCGTTAGTTCAAACGAAACATTAACCAGCACGTCCCCCGGGTATCCCTCTTCATTATCTCTGGAAAGGTAGCTTAGGACCACCTTGGTGCCATTCACATAATGATCCCAGTTTACTTTATCGAAACCTCTCAAGCCTCCGTGAAGTTGATGCAATCCCAAGTTTGCTGTAACGTTGTAAGTTGTACCATCGATTTCTATTCTGGCGTAGCCGACTCGGTTTGCCACGCGTCCAACAGTGGCGCCGAAGTAAGGGTTCAGGCGATTCAAATATCCTGAAATATTGATCACATGAATAACAACGACTTGTAACTCTTGTGTTTTTTTTTTCTCAACTATTTCAATATATTTGTCACGGTAATTTCCTGAATAATCACGAAATAATTTCACAACAATTTTCGTGAAAACGGTAATTATCCGAAGTAGTATACATAGATCAGATCCAACTCAAGTTGGAGTCTACTTCATCTCCTGAAGACGTAATGAAGTTTCCTAATTCACCCAATAAATCCAATAGGGATCTACTAGGCCCAACTATGTGGAAGTTCTATATTTCAACATAATGACTGCTTAGAAATTGAATAACTGGTCAGTCATTTTTGGATTCTTCGGACGATATCGCTTGAAGCAGATGAAGTAATGAACTATTCACATCAAGCTACCTTGAGAGGAAAATGAAGCAGTTGTTTCAATAACGAATGAAAAAAGGAAATCCATCCACTTCGAGATTTAATTTCGTTGAAAACTTTACCATTTGGGAAATCATGCAAAACATTACTCACGATTATAGAAGATAAGTATAGGCAGCTCCGTTAAGAAATTTGGTTTACGAAAATAATCCTACAGAGCTTTCAATACTGAAGTAGAAAAAAAATATGCCAAGAAAGGAAATCAATCTTATCATTTGACCAAAGTAAAACATCACTGAATTCAATTCTAATGTCGATGATAACTAAACTCTTAGCTAACTTCATTTTAATATCCTTCACTTTTCACTCATTTGCGACTGAAGCATGGTCAACAAAACAACTCATTTCGAATTGTTTATGAGAGTTCTATTCATTTTTTGAGTTCATTCATATATTTGATTATACATTTTGAATCGCAATTGAGTGGCATTTTAGATTTATGAACGATATTATTTTCTAAAATGGCATTCAAACTGACTAATATTCACTAGTGTTTATCGCCTGAAATTATTTTCAATTTTCTTTACCTTCCATATCATTGAATCCCATGACAATATCATCCACGTGGCCATTTTTACCAGGAATCTTGATTGAAGTGATTGTAGCTCCGTATGTGATGACTTGAACAGTTACACTATTTGAATTTCTCCAAGTGAATCTCCTGACGGAGCTGCTTTGCCCAGTGGTTTTATCAGTGAATAAACCGAAGAAGTCCTCTTCGAATTCTACTTGATCTTTTTGAAAATATTTTGTTGAATTTTCTGACGCCATTTTCCTAGTAACAAAACATGTGGTGAAAAATCGAGTTGAAAATAATTAAGGAACTAACTTGACAAAGTAGCAGGATCAGACGGACAAAAAAAACACTACCCACACACCAAACCTATAACTCTATTCGACGCGTTTTACCAACCAAGTGGACGTCATCAAAAGATGATTCAGGTCAGTTTAAATCATATCCTAATGAGCCAACTCAATTGGTAAAACGTATGTTGGAAAGGGCATTGCAGTTCAATTGTTTCATTTTTTATAAATCTCTCAATATTTTGAGAGGAAAAAATTGATTCATTCGATGATCTTTACTACAATTCCATTGTTTCGATCTCCCATAAGTTTGTAATGGAATTGGCCGAAACTTGATGGAAATCCATTACGTTTTCAAGTAACACGTGTTTCACTATGTAATAACTTCCTCAGGCGCATTCATACCATCTAAATTCTACCTAAGTATTGCTAAAGAAAAACAATAATTTGAATTTCATGACCTTCTACCTACTCAATAAATTACGTATAAATCAATTAGAAATTTGAACATTTCAAAATAATTTTACCAACTCATTAAATGGACGTGTAATGAACTAATTACCAATGTCTATATTAAAAAACTGATTTAATGTAGGGGAAGAGTTCATTTCTATTTGGTCATTCAATAAATTTTTCGAACTTTTAAATGTAAAAACGGATTTTTAAATATTCAGAAAAATATTCTAATTTTATGTAGTCATCAAGTTTTGAATACTTTTTTCATTCATTTCACTAGATTTACTACCTAATAAAAATTGTGTTATGGTAGTTTATGTCATGAATGTTTCCTGGAATCCGATATAAGATTGGGTTGATGAAAATTGTAAGTCCCAATTAAATATCGGTTAAACAAATTAGATAAAAATTATTCTTTGCTCCAATAGGGACGGGAACTTTCTCAGGAGAGATTAGTTTTTTGGGAAAAAAGATTTTTAGATTTCTACTTTTTCATTATTGAACAAAAATGTGAGAAACTTGAAAAAATATAAGAAACAAAATAACTGCAATAACAACTTTTCACAAAGATGCGAAGATGCGAAAGATGAACGTTTTTGGATAATAATTAAAAACGGTTATCAAAGTCAGGTTTCAATTTTGAGAGTGGAAATCATTAGTAAAATCATCTAATTCTATTAGTTATGGGAAGCAGATTCTATTGTAAAAATATTTATTAGAATATCTCACCGTTCAACAAACTTCTTTAAAAGCTGTCTTCAAACTGACGATAACTGAAAGATGTTGTTTTTCGAACAATATATCTAACCGCAAAATCACGAAAAATTAATCAGTGTACAGCAAATAACGTATTTACACGTTATTGAATTTGGGGCATCTAGGTATTTCAATAAATATAAACATGTTTTTGTTTACATTTTCAATTCTCAAATTTAGTTCATGGTTAATGAATTCACATACAGGTTTTACCACAAAAACGAGATAAATTTACGTTCCTAATCAACATATGGAACATAACTGAAATATTCTTCAGTGCGGTTTGTTTTATTAGACTGAAAGTAAAACTATCTATATCTTACATACTATCTAGCAATCACAAGTTATAATCCAGTTTAAACAATAATTGCTTTTATCAAACTGTAAACAATAAACAGTGAATATGTGCACAAAGAAAGAATTTCATTGGTCCGTCTATATTCGTATTGTTGTACCTACTAGCTGTCAATTCACATTGTAACTACAGATATGCAATATGCAATATTCACGATTCAAGATAACTACAACCTTGAAAACTGTGACGTATTTATTCTAATTTTTGGTTGGAGTGAGGCATGCGCGACAAGAGGTAGATAAATTTCGCTTGAAATATTGAAGACTGCTACCTGCAAACTTTGACTACTGAAAAACCATCTACTGAATTGTCAGAATCAAAAAGTTTTCAAAGTCTAAGGCTTTTTTAAGGTATTATTATGGAAGCCCAACGGTTAAAAATACATAATAAAATATAATAAATGTTAGTTGCTTCTAATGCAATTGAATTGTGCAATACCAAAATTGTCAGTTTTCTACAAAATAATCGGACATATTATTAATTAAAATCCTCCGCCGTGTCTGTCTCTCTGCCTGATCGCGACAAACACAAAAACTACCTAGCGGATTTTTATACGGTTTTCACCTACGGACATAGTGATTCACCGGTAGTGTTACCCATGCCAGTTTACACTGAAGACGCTTCCTAATCCCTATGAGATATAATCAAATAATTCAATACATAAATATTTGTAATTTTTGTAGGTCTACAAGGATCTTTCAAGGATAGCGTACTATACCGATTTTCATATTCAAAGTAATGGTTACATGCTTGCTAAATAAATACTTTAAGTCGTTAAGCATTTTATGCACATTAAATTTGCGGTTTCCGTCATATAATTCAAATTTTGGAGCTATCGCAAAATTCAACCTATGGTGCGAAAAAATAAATTCAAGCTTTGTCTTTAGGTATATGAAAATCAATAATTTTGAACATACTAACTTGAGTAAATTGAAAATATGACAGAAAAATTGTAGTCGAATGGTATCGCTACTGAAGAATTAACGTAATGCAAAAATTAAATTGAATCACATATAATGAAACTCATGGAAAACTTGCCGTATATATTGGTAACAAACCTATATAAATATTTTTATTAGTGACCTTCGCCATTCAACTATACCATATACTGTTTGAATATATTTTTTTCTATTTGTTTTTAATTTGACGTTAAAAGTTCAAAAATATAAAAGTTTAAAAATAATGAAAGTTCAATTCTGAATTATTAACACTTCAATGTTTACAGTAAATCTATTATTTTAATTATAATTGGTGTTGGCAATATGGTACGTGATTCATTCCGTGATATGCACACAAGGCGGGTATTCTCTAAATCACTATTAACTAAGTAGTTTCAGTCATCACCTAATAATGGTAACATAGTTAGCGAAACGCGTGTCGAGACACAGCATTCTTCTTCTGGTGAGGAAAAAGTGTTTTCAAAATGTTGCCAACTATGTACCAATTTGATGCAACTTCTTGAAATCAGTTTCGGTGTGAACGTTATTATTATCCTGCTAATTGAATTATAAATTTGAAAACTGTAAATTTATTAGGTTATTAAAAAATTTAGGCGTTACTTCATGGACGCACAGTATACTTTTCAGTCTTGAACTGTGAAGTATTTTGATAATTCTTAAGATACTTTTCAATTTCTTTCGTATCCCCTCAAGTGTTACCCAATTTTTTTTATATAAATCTTTTTTATTATTTGTACAAATCATTTCCACTGAACAGACTGAGTTGATCTCCAGGTAATCAGAAAAAAATTAAAGTCAGTGCTAAAGATAATCAATAGGTGGGAACTTAGGTAGGGTTTTTTCAATATTAATAATAATAATAATATGCTTTATTATCGTAAGACATAATCTTGCAGACAAACCTTGGTTAGTAAATACTTAAAAAATGCCATGCACACCAAATGAAATTGGAATAAAAATGCTGCATGGGTACAAACTATGTTGAAATGGAGGATATAAATGATATGTATATATAAAAGAGTAAAAGTCGAGTTTATAAAAGAGTAGACATAAAAAGTAACAACTTAGGATCCCCTTAATAAGTAAAGATAAAAAATATGTGTCAGTAAAGCCAGTTAAAAGCTATCGTTAAAATATTCATCCAAAGTACAATAGGATCTATCAGATAGAAATTGTTTCTCTAACTTCCTGAATTGGAAGTCATTTATATTGGCAGATCTTATGTCCATAGTCAAATGATTGTACATTTTTCCACCGTTGTAAAATATGGAGTCTCTGGTGATGTTTTTAGTTAGCACAGTGAGTTTCAGAGTGTGTCTGCTGTTTCGGGTGTTATAATGGGAAGAGGATGCAGCAAAATTTAATATATGTTTATTTATTAAACACACAGATTCCAGTGCTATATCCAACTGGATGTATTTCATAATATATTCAACAATTTCACAACCATTTCACTGGGCGTTTTTAACACATTTGTGAACTTCAGTTGGAAATAATACACTGAACTTCCACTGTAATACCCTTATGTTTCAATATTTCAAACAGCACTACATTCAAATAACTGTACTCTTAGAAAGAACAAACATTTTTCTATCGCTACCAATAATACCTTACATTACTCATTAATACTCAAACTATCAAAGAAAATAATGTGTCATCGAAATGTCTTATCAAATTCCTATTTATAGCCATCATTTGCCTCCATCGACAATGATGCCAGTTCACACAATGTTACTATCTCTCGATGTTCTAATCTTATACTTATGGATTGTTACTTTAATCATTATTACCCTTTTTATAGTATTAGGTGCCAAGAAAGCCTTTCCGTGGGACAAAAATAATATTTGACGTGGCTATTTCATGAATGTACGTACTGTCATTTTTATTTTCATTCATCCTTAACAAGCATCTACGATGTTTCCTCATGAAAGTATTTTGTATATTTGTGATGCCATTTTCAACAGTCTTCTTTAGATTGATGGACCTCCTTGAAAGCAGTACTACTGATATCGAATGTAAAACCTGAAACACTTAAGGAATCTACGCTCCTTATACGTCAAAATCGTTCAGACTAGAACTTCATTAATCTAATAAGAAATCTACAGCGAACCATCAATCAGTTGGAAGTTCAGGTTCTGTTTCATTCGGTATTTATCAGACACGTACTATCAACATATCTCATTGGTTATTCATCAAAGTTCTTTGTTGTCAGTCTCAATTCATTCTAAATCGTTATATGTAAATCATAGATATTCCATTCCATTTTAAATCAGTACAACGATAATCCATCACTGCTTATGTTTTCTCGCATTTCGCTAGTTACGTTAGAAAAACTATTTCATACGGTATTGATAGAAAGGTATTGATATGAATGCCGTCGAGTTGTTTTTTGTTCCTTATCATAAAAAACATGTTATGCCTTTTCAATAGATTGAATACTCTCAAGAATGTTTGGTATAATTGAGACAAATTTCTTCCACATAAGTATGTTGAAAATATCAATGAATAAATAGTAAATTTTCAATGTTAACAGCTGCTAAATTGAGAGACTTTTATTGATGATAACATTTTCCAATTTTTTTCAAACTTGGTTATTCTCTAGACTTGAAAGCATAAGTAGTAAATAATGCAAGCAAGCTGGTACCCCTAATAATTTATACAATTCATTTTACCAATAATCATATCAGGTTTATCAATTTTTTCAAAGAAAACAAATTGTTAAAGTCGAAAGAATATAATCAAAAGTCAGAATATTGGGAATAAAATAGTGGCTTTTCTAATGGCTACGAAAGCAATAACAGCGGTGGAAAAAATTCCTCCAAGCATATAAGAAGCATCGAATCCGGTTGACATAATATATTGATGACACTTTCAAAGTACGGAACCATGGGAGCCGTATTTGAATTACGAATCCATCCATCACCAATTGATAGTCCATTCAGTCTCTGCAACAAGAAGATGAGTCTCGACAAGGAGCCGCATTAAGAAATAATACTCCAAAGAAATGGTATGATAGATACTGAAAATGAGAAGAGTATAAATGAATCTGACTACAACACTTGTACCAGTTTTAGATCCAGGCCCACCATCGTGTGCGTATGAGTTTATCGGATACCAATTGAATGTGGCAATTTCACGTTGGCAAGCACAAGAAGAACACATAATATGGAGAAACCACAAAATCGTAAATAGTGTTGTACATCATTAAATATTTAAAGAAGGTGCGCCTGGTCAGTGTGAAGATCTGAAAAGTATGGAAACCTTCAAGCAAGCGAGAAAACGGCCTTCGGTGCACAAATCCAGAAAACCACACGACTCGAAGAGAAGAGAAGGTACTCCCTGTCGACTTATAAATAGTTGTAAAGGATATAACCAAAGTTTTGCACATTTTATAGTAACTTATTTTATGGATAAAATTAAAAATGATACTGTACTCCCAACTCCCCATGTCTTCTTTCTTGAATCATCGGCAATAGTTTGTATGTGGGAGTTGGGAGTACAGTATCATTTTTTATTTTATCCATAAAATTAGTTCGAGGTGTACTGAGTTGAAACTCGAAACTATGAGCAGCCACAGCCCGTCGCGTATTTCTGATATGTACCGGTTTTGGTGGAATCAAATATGCCAAGTCACTTGAACACCTCCCGTAAAGTATCTATAAAAGAGAGACAAATTTTTAATCTTTGATGTTACAGACTATCAAGGTTGCAAGTGATGTTTGTGTCTCCAGTCAGACGGATGGCTCTTTCCTGGATGGAATCCAGCAGCTTCAGGGTATGCTTAGGGGCGGAGCTGATTATACTGATAAGTTTCGATTAAGATATCGAGATTTCTGAATATCATGTATAAATTGTTGGTAATCAAGGTGGAGTTTGTATTGAATGATTATTGTTATATTTCGGCTCGGTCGATAGCCAAGCGGTTCGGCGTGGGTGCTTTTGTTCACTCACTCGAATTGACTGCCGTGTTGGTCGGTGGTTCAAGCCCTAGTCTGAACGATCGATCTTCACTTGCTATCGTCCGACCCGTGTTAAGAATCAGACGTTAAAATGTAAGACCTCGTTAATCCTTAGCTCGCACAAATTTCGACTTCTGAGGGTTGTCGTTCGTAGGGGTGCGACAGCTGCTTAACGGAAAAACAGATTTTAAACAGATTTAAACAGATATTTCAGTGAGTGAGGTTATGTGAATCAGTGAATTATGGCAATTCCTTTTTCTGTTCAGTATCTTGTTAATTGCATTGATGACGGTTATTTGATTCACATATTCATTTGTGTTGTCCCAATAAAGTTAGTCATCATCATAATATCAAATTGATAAACATGTGAAAGTTTCAACATTTAGTCACAATCATATTTGAATATTTGAATACACTGGTTTATTTCGATAAAGACACTGGCATTGAAATAATTCATAACTAGGCCCTGAGAATCACGTATGATTCAAGAATGACACCTAGATGCTGGTTTTATGGGTGTCAGTCTAGCCTCCAACTTTTTCATAGTTTTATCGCTTCTAAGGAAGTAATCTTTTATATTCATGAATTGAGTATTTTGTCGACTCCATGATTTTATTGGTTTTTATTCTGTTTGAAAAGAACTCACTGCTTCATCAGCTAAAAGCATAGAGTTCCAATTTTCTCTAAAGTCACAAAACCATTTCACTTCTCCTTTTCAACCATTTTCAAATTTTCTCTGCCATTTTAATGCCTAAAAATGGTTCCAAAGCTAATAAACTTCATCAATAAACTATTTAATTTAATTTTCACCAAACCCATACCCAATTCACCATACCCAATTCATTCACCGGATCCTGGAGATGTCTAATAGAAACGGAGAAATAACAGACCACAGAAATTACCGTTGGTACCGACCATCCATTTCTGCAATTTGTTTTAAACGGTTACTCACTTACAGCCCGAATTATGTACCCCTAACCACAATTCGGTAACTTCTCTTCTGTTGAAGGACGCACATAATTCAATAATGTTAGTCTAGAATTATTGAATCCCTGTATTGCTTACAACTGGAAATGGTCCAGGAAAATAATAAAGCTTCTTTCATTAGTTCGGACTTCCATTGTCTAATGTGATAAATTGATTTGAAATCCCTGAAAGAATATGTAAAAAAAAATAAAAAGATTTGCTGAAAAATAACAATTATATTAAAAGCCAAAAAACTGAAATTACAATGAAATAAAATAAGGCAACAAACAGTTATCACCCGAAGATGATTGTGGATACTAAAAATCGAAACGTCGTGAAGTAACTTGGTTTGGAATCTTTGAATTTTTAAATTTTCATTTCTTTTTAATAATTTTTTAATTTTCAGCTCGTGTTAAAAGTTCAATATTTTTCGTTTGTTGCTTGTATGTTATTTCATTGTAATTTCAGTTTTTTGGCTTGATATAATTGTTATTTTTCAGCTAATCTTTTCAATTTTCTTACAGATTTTTTCAGGGATTTCAAATCAATTTATCATATTAGACAATGTAAGTCCGAACTAATGAAATGCACCACGAAACATTGTTAACCACCTTCAAACAAATAAAGATCCTAATGCCATTTTCCAGTGGAATATATCATAGTGTTATCAAAATGTATAAATAAATGTACAAGACAATGTTCAGATGAACTTTTGAAAAAATAGAAGGCGAATAATTTTTTCATTATGAGAACGACTCTCAGATAAAGAAGGAAATTTATAGCATTTTACCTCTTTGAAGGAAATATTTTTTATTTATAAATTGAATATTTTGCCAACTCCATAGATTTTTGTATTCTACTTTCTTTGAGAATAACTTACTGTTTCATCAGCTGGAAGCATCGAATCCCACTTTTTCCTAACTTTACAATACCATTCCATTCTCTGTTTCGAAACGTTATGAAATATTAACCATTATTTCAACCACTCTCAATTTTTATCGACAATCTCAATACCTAAAAATGGTTCCGGAGCTAATAAACTTCATCAATAAACTAGTCAAATTGATTTATACAATACATCATACCTAATTCATTGTATAAAATGTCGTTAAAAATAATTTGGATCCTTTTTCGGTAAATTCATTCCCATTCAAAAGTGACAGAGTATTCATTATTTTTTCATATCGAAACCGTAAGTAGAATTTATCTTTGCCCCTTGTATAAATTGTTATATTTCACGGTTTTGTTTTCGTTGTTGATATGCGATATGCTATCCTTCCAATGAAACAATGAAAAAAGCTCTACGGTTTTAATAAACATCCGTCGCAACTGATTGATTGTGAAGCAGCGCGAGTAAATATTTGTTATTATATCGATCGAACAAAATTGATATTAACAAACAGACAATAAAAGGTGTGTGTATATTTTCATAAAAAACGATGACCTAGATTCTTCAAACGAACGACATATTTTTAAAATTCAACTATTCTAATGCTGAACTATCTGTGATATACGATTCCGAGAAATTTCAACAAAATCGCGGTGATAATCCATCCAATCGGTAGTATAATGACATTAGTTTTCAAGGATGAAACCAATCTGATATAGATACAACAGAACATTAGAATATCAATTTTTCATATGGCAGTATCAAAATGAATGAAGTCTCAAAAATAATTGAACGCTACTCTGTTGCTGAAAATGTACTAAGGTCAGATTACCTCCTGATTGGATCTGTTTCGAGTTTAACATGAGTCAGATATTTGCCAGCCCAGAAGTAACTCATATGTATAAAGAATAATAAATGCTTCTTATATGTTGATATCGAAGTTTTCTGTTCGTGTCATTTTGAACACAGATTATTCATTTGTTTTGGGAGTAAATAAAAAAATTTACTTCTAAACAAGACCTCATCGAGTAGTCTCTAATATGAGAAAAGATTGATAACAAAATATTACACATCATCAGATTCTATTTTGATTACTGCTACTCATATTTCTACAGAATCAATGACTTTATCAGGTAGTAGTAATAATGTGCAGGACTTGCAAAGGTGACCAAATCATATATATGAAGCATACTTTGGGAGGATAAAAAACTGAACGCTGTGATAAGTTTTCTACCTGAAAATAAAGATAAAGTGATTTGTGTATGATTTGATGATCACAAAAAAAGTTGTTTCTGTACTTTTTTGGTTCTTTCCTTTTAGTTTGTACCTGAAAAAAAACAGATTCTCTCAATTTTCATTTGAAAATACAGAGTCAATCAAGATTTTTTTTCTCAAATCTAGGTTTCCTGTCATACAGAGTATTTTTTTCTGTACAATAAATGAAAACATTTGCTTGCTTCTATCTAACAAAGTGCAATTCAAATAATAATAAAATAGATGTAGAATCTATCTGAATCCTTCATAATATTACATAATATTACGGTTACTCTACCAAACGAATAGAGCGAATTTATCTTTTTCTCCCATTAAAGCTAATTGATGTATCTTAACTAAGTGGACAGGTAACGATTACAGATGAGAGTTTACACAGAATTTTTCATGTGATTCATCGTGTTTGTTTTTTCGAAATGTTCATTGATTATTCGATGGTGATTGCTGTAAAATAATACTCTAAGCGTTGATAATTTCGAATAATTCAACTGTACAAAATGAATTAAGAGACGTGACGAAGTATTTATTGATTTATCTTTCATGCAGTTTTCATGAAAGAGTTTTGTTAACGACTAGTTCATGTAGGTATTCTATTAATTTTCATTAAATATGAAAACCGTGAATGCGGCTTGAATTTCACCATGAATATTTATAGCACATCATATAAAATGTGTTACATGAGCGATTAAAATTGATTTTGAGTTGCTAGTGACTTGTGACAGCAATACCTATAATATTGCAGTTCTTTTTTATTTCGTGAAAAGCGCATTACTTTTGGATTATATTGATACACTAAGCGATTCATATTCGGGAAGCATTCAAAAGTTCAGGCGGTCCTCGATTGAAAACCAAATATGAATTACCAAGAAATGTATTTGATAAAAATAACTGCGTTAACACAAGCGAGACATATGACACAATATGAAACTGCTACCGCAGTTGTCGATTAATTGGTCAAACCACCAACACTGACATTAAAATAACAAGACCTAACATTCAATATAGTACACAATAGAATACACACTCTTCAAAATAATGAACAAAGGATATTACCTGTTGTAACCCAAATACAGGCAAATTTAAAGAGACATCTGGATGGAAGGAGAGGACAAATACTTGCACTATGGCGTTGTAACCGTATGAAAGAACAAACAAAAAGATAAAACGTTCAGTTTGAGTAGAGCCATGAATATGATAGCACAACTGTATCGAAAGCGCTCTATATA
>WOGO01001437.1:4791-17635 GCA_015342085.1 Leptinotarsa defecta
ACCCGGAAAAACCTGCAGCACCACATCATCTGAAGATCTTGATGTAACAATGTCCTCTCTCTTATAAAACAAAATGTAGGGTGTCGCCAGAGGCTCCAATAAATTCAATGCATCACCAGAACACTTTGTGACATGACTATCGTCAAACTTAAAACATGACAATTCCGTAGACAAGTTAGATAATTATGAGATGGGATACGAGCCAAGTTAAAAGTCTTCTTAATCTATGTTTCCGTTGACCAGCTGTCGCCCTCTTCGAACTGTAGTTCCTTCTTACAGTCCAGTAATACAGAGTTTGTTTGGTAAAACCTAGAGTGACCCCAATGACAGATTCGGAATATTTATATTTAATACATTACTGTAAGTGTACACTGCATCATATGATGTATATTTCATTAGCTGTAAGTGTCTCCTACTAATCTAGTTCCAAGATTCCAGCCGCGGAATCAAAAAGAACATCAAAGTAAATACTAAATGATATTGCTTGATTAATAGAAATGAAATAATAAAAAATGTCACCCAATGAACTGAACCGTATTATCTTTGACTGAATAAAGATGCCAAATAATTGTCTTTCAGATGAGTCAATTAATTATATTGTTGACTTTGATATGATCCTTAGAATGTTTATCAGAAAGCCCAATACTTGATGAAAATCCTTTAAAATGTATTATGTACGCATAACTATGGTATTTTGACTCAACAGTTTACTTATTTGAATAAGTAAATCAAAAACCTTATTTAATTCAAATGAATGAAGATACTAACCTAAACCATATCGTCTTGCAGCAAGTGAAGAAGTCGAAGGTCCCAATTGCCTTGGATCTCCGGCCAAGATAACCTGCTTGCCCTTCTCGATCATAGCAAGAGCACAATCAACTTCTGGTTCACAAGCCTGAGCGGCCTCATCGATGAATACAATATCGGGTTTACACATACCAGAATAACGACCAATATGAATCAAAGTAGTTATGATAATTCTGTACTTATTCAATTTAGCTGCGTCTACTCTATAGAATTCTCCATCTTCAATGTAATTAGAATATTCCAGTACATCTTGGTGAATAGTTGATCTGTAATAATAACAATAATGGAGTGAATAGACAATTTAGGGTGATAAATTCAAGTGTATTTGAAGCCTTTGTCACTTGAAAAATATAATAAATGCTATTTTTTTCTATTTTTTTGATAAACAAGTTAAAAATGTTAAACAGAAAAACCACCCTATGATTTTTGGTAAGTAATTTTTTATATGAATGAATGAATTTATTTTAATAGGAAAAAAATCCTAATATACAAACATTACATTAACATTACATTGGTTTAATAATACATATACAAGGACAACTTAAATGTAACTCTAAGTCAGACCTATATACTAACAAATATATATACATATATATTATCACTTCAATATCGTTGAATATTATTTATTTTTATATAATAATTTAATCTGTCCTTAAACATATGTAAACTTTTGCTGCTTCTTATGTCTTGAGATAATTTATTGAATTGATTTAAGCCTTTATAAAATAATATTTTCATTGAACTTGTTAGATTGCATTTTGGGAAATGAAAATCATATATCTTTGATATCTTCCAGAATAAAAATGACTTTTTATGATAACGGATACAAAGTAAAAAAACGAAAATTGTATCAACTGCAAAATAACATTTCTCTTCCACTTCATTATTGGTGAATTAATAACTGACGTCGTCTACAGGATTAAAATTTTTAGTATTGAAAATTACATATTTTTTGCTGAGGAAATTACTGTTGATTGAAACGTCAAGATACTCTAGCCAAATGTCTTACTGAAAAGAGGACAGAGTAATAAAGTGTCAGGTTTTTCTCAGTGGAGTATTCTGCTGATTTCTGTAATTTCCCTTGCTGTTATAGATTCAAATAAACTAAGAGATAATTAAAAGGACAAATGAACTTTTTTTAACTAAAATACTCAAATCAAAAGGTCAACCCCACTCTTTCTGAATGAAATATTAACAATTGGCTATTCAGAAGTTGTTTGATACTTGTATATTGGAGAAATGTTATGCAGTCTGAAGCCTTTAGCTTCTACCAAACTGAATTATTTTCATGCTCGTGTTGAGAAATTGGACCTGATTATAGTGGTCCAGAATATCCAAATATACAGGTGAGTGCGGCAGCCAAGTTTTTTCGGCTGCTCCTGTCAAACCAAGATTCTTCTTCACTATCGAGAAGCTTTAGATTAAACAGCATGAATGCAGATTCGTTATCGCTAAAGCTGTAAGTACATCAGAATACTGGACATGCAATGAGAAAGACATCTAAAACTGATCAGCCTTTCATTGATGTAGCCTCTACTTTAGGAATAAAATTAAAAACATCTTCCAAATGCCACAATAGTTGTTGAGCGATTTTTGACCAATTTTTCTCTGAGAATTCAAATTGAACCAAAATGCTCCAAAACAGCCAGAAAAATTAAAGGATAGTGTTAATGAACGCACTATTTGACGTTGGTTTGCGAAATTTCGTTCCGGAGATTTTAGCCTCTAATATGAACCCCGAAGTAATCGAAGACAAGGATTTAAAGAAGAACTGGGCGTCAGCCCAGTTATTGGTTATTGATGGTTTGAAATGTATTGTAAAGGTCAAAAAGTTCTGTAAGTGGCTGGATTTGAACAGCCGGCAGTAATTGTCAAAGTTTTGAGGTCTGTTCTTTGCTTTTGCGCAACCAATAGATCGGATTGTCATGTGTGATGAAAAGTGGATCCAGGAGACGTTCAGGACAGTGGTTGGTTACCTATGAGCCCCCCACGCACTTCAAAAAGGCAAAAACCTACTAAAAAAACACCATGGTTACTGTATGGTTGGCTGCTGTGATTCACTATAATTTTCAGCAACCGGGCCAAACCATCACAGTAGAGTCCTAATGTGAGGAAATCAACGAAATGTACCGAAAATTGCGTCAGCAGCAGCTGGCACTGGTCAACAGAAGAGACCCGATCCTGCTCCACGTCGACTTCATCGAATCCTGAGCACACAATTTTTATGCTGACGGAATTAATCGACTTGTGCAGTGATTCAAATGGTGTTTGTTTCGATTGAATTAAATGAGTATTTACTGAGATATAACAGTTTCAAGTAGATTTTTGAGTCATACAAAACTTTCGAAACAACCTAATAACATAAAAGTAACTATCAAAACAGTTCGTTTCTTGCGGCAAATGTTGGGTAACCTGATTATTGAAACTGAGATTTTTGCAAAACGCTGTGAGAACCACAACAAAAAAGATGTTGGCCAGACTAAATGAGTCATAAAAGCTCATTTCAAAGAAATTGTTCGAAAGTATTGAAAAATTCAACAGAAGACTTTTGGAAGCGTTCAGAAGCCTGGAAAAGGCAAAGTAGATGGCGACAAGAGTGCTCTGGCAAGTATAAAAACTGTTTTTCAGAAGTTTTGACACCACCTTCTTGAGACTTCATTTCAAAGTACTTCAACTTTTATTATGTGTATTGGTGGAAATATGTAAAGTGTATAATTGTTACTTTTTCCACATATAGTGAGGCGTGTGTTTTCATTCTATAAACAATTTAGGTTTTAATATAGTAGAACTACAGTATAACTATCCTGATCAATTGATACCAAAGCTTATTTTGAAGAGAAAACAAAGAAAGTAAGTGACTTGAAACAACAAATTGACTCTAATGCAGTACTTAAAATATAATTTTTTGTACTGTAAACAATCAAGTCAGACTACAGCATATTGAAAACAGTACATAGTTACATATGCATAGTATAAAATCACTACTTGAATATTTTGGTAATGGATAGGAAATGTTCTACTCCCGCTCAGCCTTTGAACTTGCATTATTTACAATTTAATTTTTCATAAAAAAATATTTTTTTCCTTAAATTGATCAGTATAATTAACAATCCTGATAATTGGAGTTCTACTGTATGTCCACAGTATATGATTTATAATAGATTTTCATAAGTACCAATATATTGTACAAAAAATTTCTTTTTACAAACTTACACATCCACAGTATTTGACATAATTCTGATTAGCTCATTCTTATTACAGTGCATCAATAGTTTTGATGTTAGCATATTACAAGCAGCATTTGCAGGGGCACAAACTAAAATTTGACTGTTTGTTTTATTCTTCAGTTGCAAAATGGCCTCTACAATTGTTACGGTTTTACCAGTTCCAGGAGGACCAAATACTATATAAGGAGCTGGCAAAGATGAGGCATTCAAAATTTTTAAAACAGCCGTTTTTTGTTCAGGATTTGATACAATCATCTGATTGTAGAATCTGAAAAAAGAAAAACATTTGTATGAAGGTGTTTTTTCAGCTTATAGAAAAGGAAGAAATATTGGTTGGTCACTCACTCTCCATCTCTTATGGTACGTGGTTGAGGAACTTGTCTGCCCCTCAAAGACAGTTCTGGAAATATGATTTGAACTATTCCCTTGCTTACAAGTTTATCAACGGCTTCATGCATTCTTTCGAAGCATAAACGTCCCAATAAAAATCTTACGTCCATCTCAATTTTTGGGTTTTGTTCAATAATATCCAGAAGCCTAAAAAATATTTTAAATAATAACTAAGTCAACTATTAGGGAAAAAACGATTTTTGATGATTGAAAAAATCTTACCACAATAGTGTTAGAAATATGAATTAATTATCTTTACAGAGCAGTAGACAGCAAAATAAACAATTATGTTATCCAGGTTTCTCCAGTATCGATATTGAAATCTTCAATAACATAAACCCTAAGATATTTTAAGATATTTATGAAATAATATGTTCAATAATGGGTTTTTGGTATCTGAAGTTATTCTAGTAGCAAAATATTCAATGATGACTACTCATCAAACCGCAAATATTATTCTTCGCACACAAGAACTACAGCACTGTTTTGCTAACCAACTGATTCCTTACAATCAAGTCACATCCTTTAATATACATCTGGACAAACTATTGCCATCATCGGTAATAAGAGCCATAATTTTTTTTTCAACGGGCCATATTGTACATAATCATCTTTTTGAAGAATATTATGTGAATGAATAATGAATTATGTATCGTTGGCGCTTAAAATCATCCTCACCTGAATATGACATTCGTAGAGATTGTGTGATGAAACAAAAGATTCCTAAACCTTCTTTCAACATATTCTCTATAAGCGAATGACAACAGCAAAGGATTGCATTAAGAAATAATGACTGAAGGTGTGCACAGTATGCGTGCCTTCAGTACTCCCTCGATACCGACAGTGTCTCTCAAATTTTTAAGAGATATGTTACTCTATATAGTTTGCGTGGTAGATAACCCACATGAGATTTTTACATTGAGATAGAATCAAGAACTACTCCAAGAAATTTGACATTCAAGTTTACTGTAGTTCAATATTTCGAAAAAAAAAAACATTTTATCAATTTTTGAGTCACTTAAACAGTCTGTTACAGTTGAACCAGTTATTGACCTTTGATCGTGACTCTCTGAATTTTTCTTGTGGTTCCAAAAAAGGTGGACTTACTTCCATAATTTTGTGTTGTCGGCAAAGGAAAACATCTGACTGCTTGGCACAGTCATGGGAAAATCAATAATATATATCAGAAATGGTATTCAGGACCAAGCTCTGAGGAAACTCGTGCAGAACTGATAATAATTCAGAGAAATGCTTGCCCAAGTATATAGTTTTCTGTCTAGGTCTTAAGAAGAAAGTGGAAAATAAAAGCTTATCTTCTTAAGAGTGTTTTTGGATGAAGAAAGAAGTTTGTTGTGCTCTGTCTTGGACCAATACTATACTCTGTCCAACTAAGCAACAGTGCTCCAAAACATTATCATGCGTAGTGCACGGGACCTCCCAGACAAGGCTGCTTGTACAGAGTTGCACTAAGGAACGACCGATTTTTTTATAATAATATGCGGCTGTGTATAGGAAAATGTTTCCGGTGGAGTGCAGGGACACAAATTAGCAGTTTCTTCAGTATTTGACGTTTAAAAAAATTTTAAACTTTTAAATACCGTGTATGTATGTAAAACGTAACTGATCACACCGACACTGTAACAATGAATTCCGCCAGCCGATTGCAGTTAAATCTGATTAGCCAGCGTAAGGAGGTTTGTTTATTTTACCCATCAGATGCAAATATGCGTGGTGATAAAGTATTGATCACGCATCTATCATTATTTGGGTCACTTTGTTTTTTGGATGGATATTATTTCATCTACCGTGAAGTGATCTTTAACTTCACCGGACATATTATGTTCTCAATGGAATGAGAGCAATTTTACATTGTTAATAAGATATTATTATTATTCCTTTCCTTTTATTTCAATTAGTATTATCACATATTTTACCTCTTCAATACTAACTTATCTTTTTGTCTTGAATTGTTTCAAATATAAATTTTAAAGGACCGATCTAAATTCCCCCCTAGGGGGAGGAGGTTGCTGCTTTTACGTAGAATCTTACGGAATTTCTTTTTTTAGTTTTTATTGAATTTGTTTTTTTTTTTTTGGTTTTAATGAATTTTTTATTCTTTCATTTTGTTGTAATTTATGACACGATGTGATAATTGAATTTGTAAGGATCAATACAATTTTAAAATAACTATTTCTGAAAATTACTCCATAGTTTTAGTGTATTTCATGAATGAATAAAGAACAGCCTATATCAATCATCAATACTTACTCTTCGTCGATATCACCAATATCAACTGATCTATCATTGACACGTTTAATGTTGCCCCTATATGCTGTGTGATCTTCATGTATTCTTATATCAAGCATATCTCCAACTATTATTGAAGGTCGTTTTTCAGCTAAACCAGGAACAAACAGTTCCAAATTTCTTCCACGTAGATTCAACGTTACCTTAAATAATTTTATCATTGAAAATATTATATAAAATGGTAGATTTTTCTTACATTTTCCATATTGTATCTTTGCAGTCCTAGAGTCTGTCCCATTTCTTCCAACCATAAAACAATATGCCAAAATTTTCCATAATTTTTTAGTGTAATATGACCCGGTTCTACTTCTTTTCTGAAAGAATAACAATAGAAAATTTTTACAGCCCATCAGGTATCACTTTTTTGCGATAATATGGAAGCATACAGTTTTCACATATTGTTCATATGTATTGTGAATGACCTCAGTAGAATTCCTACATCATCATCACCACATCTCAGTAAAATTTTATTGCAAAATTTCTGAAACCCATGGCATACTTTTTTCTATCAATGATTTATTGCAATATTTTTTCAATTATGGCATGCATGCACATTAAATGCACTTTCAAATATCAAATATAAAGAGGCTCTCTAACTTAATTTATCGTTCATGTTCATTCCAAACAATAATAACATCAGTACTTTTTGATGAAATGAAAACAAGAGTGTGCTTCAAGAGTCCATTAGTAGCTTTATTTTTTAATGAAAAGGGGTTCTTGTGATACCTTGTGTGAGCGTTCAATTTTCTATCGAAAACATTATAGTTGTTGGAAATCAGGTGAGCCTTGCTCGAGTTTTAAGAATCCAATGAAGGTTCAAAATGATTACCATTCATTTCCTGATAATAATAATGACTGTTTACAAATTTATTTTTTACATTATGAAACGTTCCTGGCGTAGTTTCAGTCCATGAGTTCTGAAATGAACTGCGGTGGTGTATTGTACACTTTAGATGTCACGTAACCCCACAAAAACATCTAGAGGCGTCATATCAGGTGATATAGTGGGTCACTCTGAAGGACCACAACTGCCCATTTACTGGTTTGGATGATTGTCCAACCCAAGATTAGGTTGATTCGAAAAAGGCTATCCAAACCTGTGGATAGGTAATCGGGGTCCATTAGAACAGCAAACTAGATCACCACTCTTTTGTGTGGATTCTTGAAATTTATAAAGTATAAATTACACGACTGTAGTCTATTCTAGAACTCATTTATTGAATGAGAGAAGCTTCTCACGAAACTATCTTAGGAACATTAATAATATAAGATGTAGATTTAAAAAAAACTTCGTTATGGTGAAGAGTAAGCATTTTGAATATTCACTGGGATTAACTGGAATGAGTTTTCAATTTATTTTTTCTTGAAGTTAAATTGAATGAATATAAAACTGCCATTTACTCAGAAATTGCCGATCCGATTTCTAAAAAAAGTGTTGGACAGAGAATTGAAATGGCTATCAAAAGTAATATCATAAGACCCCTTTCTATAAAAAAAAAAATTGTCAGTAGTGTCTTCTCAACGACTCGTGATGCAGCTCTATTGTCTTTCTCATCAAAAAGTATTTAAAACAATGTTTCTTTACGTAAATTTTGTATAACTCAGATATCTTGTTCTGTTCAAGTAGTACATATTTGACTAAAGTATGATAGTTACCTCAAATTAAATAAAACTTGATGATCATCTCCATTCATTACTGGAGGATCTTGGAGACCAAATCTCAAGAATTTAACGATGTCATATGGTATAGGATATCTGTCTGAAATATTGCTGCAAAAATAAATTATTATTTGTTGAATTTTAAAAAATATAACTCCTTACCCCCGTTTTAAAGGTGGATATACGTTTATTTTTTTAGGCCATTCATTTCCTTTGAAAGGACTCGCCTCATGCACTTTGTATTCAGTATGATCTTCTGCTACAAATATAACCTGAAATAATTTACTATGAGAACAATACCATCTTTATGCAGTTTTTGCTATGAATAGTACTCTTAAAAATATACACTAACCTAAATCAACCTCGTACAACAAAGACTACTTTGTAGAAACATCATTGCATGTCGAGAATTTCTTCTTGAATACTCTAGTGTGAGTAAAAATATCCCCATAGAAAATTTCCATATTTTGAATAAGCAGTTTTCTTGAGTATTTAGGAAAGTACTAGAGCCTCAGCCACAAACTATAGATAATGAGCACGGCTACCAGAGTGAGTTAATTATTTGACTTTGGACAGTGAATACGAGAGTGATCAGTGATGTATGATTGTGAATCAAATAGGCGTAATATTGTGAAACAATTAGTGAAAAGTTTGGAAAGCAAAGTAAAACTTTTGATTTCTTAAAAAAAGAACGTAACATACATTATTATTATTACTGAGTCAAGAAGACACTGATAAGAAATAAGGTAGTCAACTCAGGTGAGCAGACAAGAACATGAAGTGCTGCTGATTATATGAGAAACATACTAAGGCAGGGATACAGTTAAACTATCGTGAGAAGATGAAGAGATAAGCAGGAGGGAAGACCATAAATTTGATGTTGCAGAAACACAAGAGATATTTTTGAAGTTACTCAAAGAACTTAGATGTTCTCAAGATTAGTAAAGGGAGGTCTGAGGTCTCCTGTCTCTGTATTGATCCTGTGAAAATGATTTGATATCATTATTGAAAAATGATCTTAGTCTTTCTCAATAAAGGAGTCAGTTCTTCTATCAGTACTCTCATCTTGAAGGAGAATAATTAAGAGAAAAATATTCCCATGATGATATTCTACTTTCTCAACATGCTAATTGACCAACTATGAATGAACGAATGTATGAATAATAAAAAATAGTATACTTACAATTGACCTAGCTATAGTGAACGTATCCGGGTTCTCACCAACACTTTGAAATGAAAAAATTACTGGTATCCTGAATCCACCAACAATGGCATTTTCACCGCTTGAGAATCTTACAAAAACTTTGTAATCAGATCCTAAAGAAATATTTCCCATAATATATCATCAAATCATAAAAGATTTTACAAACAGTTAAACTACTTAAAACCTAAATAAACGTACAATTTACCTAAACCAACTATACATAGTCAATTATTAGCTAGAATGTACAATTTGAGGCTTTTATAATAAAGTCAGTTCCTTTATACTGACGTTGAAGAAGTCTACATCTGAACTTTAGCTGAACAAATGCATTTCCCATTATTCTATTGAGAGGCAAAATTGAACATGGTTCATTATGATAAAATGAGTATTCTCAAATTAATCTTTGATACATGGAAATAAATATAATTTATTAAATTACAGTTTCAGAACTTCATATTATTTATGATATAATAAATAAAATATCTTGCCAGTCCCTCCTACCAATTGGCCTTTTTATATCTGGCATGAAATCACAAAGGAATATACATCGAACTTTTTTATATAAACATTTCGGGAATATTTTTTGTACCATTGTATGCTACTTCCATATGCAACTAGCATATTCCAGATGACACCTCACAATTTCCTAAAGACTGTATTTATTTGAAATATTTCAAATTCCACATAGCAAAATCGAGAACCCTATATGCCTTCATAGTGAACATTACCCGGTGTTCGTTGAACTTGGTATCTTTTGAATGATATGTCTGATAAATCTGATTTACGGTGTATTTTATAAAGAAGTTGTAGCCTGGTTTTATATTGCATTACATTGTTGACAATCATTTCTATTATAAGTGTCAATACCATTAGTCAAAATAGTTCAAATATTTGACAAATCCTTGAATAATTTCATTGATTAGAACCTGTAATGAAAAAAATTAAAACCCGCCCACCATTTATTTCTCAACAAATAAGGTCAATTTCAAACTAAACCACAGAAATTCCTTGTGGGGCCATATAATTGGAATTAAAAGAATTGATAGAAATTCAGTGGTGTTAATGAAATATGCCATATAATTGGAATTAAAAGAATTAATAAAAATTCAGTGGTGTTAATGAATTATAAAACCAGTTGGTAACAGCATCATAGAGTAGCAACGGCCAAACTAATTTCCAAGTTTATTGACAATTTTTAAAAAGAGCCACGTGTTAGGAATCACACGTTGAATGGTAAAACCTCGTTAAACTTCAGCTCGCACAAGTTTTGACTTCTGAGGGTTGTCGTTCGTAGGGGTGCGACAGCTGGTTAACGGAAAAACAGATTTTAAACAGATTTTTTAAACATATATTATACTATTTAACGTGAAAATGTGAACCTCCATTTCAATTAATTAGAAGTGACAGCTATTCCTCCAAAAAATTTCAAACAAAATGGGTGATTATTAAATACTCCAGTAACACAAAAAATTGTTACATTTCAAAAATTATGTATCTGATTTTTTCTTTGTGATATGGATTTCTTTTTTTAGACATATTATTAGATTCAGAGGTCGTCTACTTTCACAATTTGCTATCAGTGATTAGATTAGATTATATCATATGATAGCTTGGGATGACTTATCAAATAAATTCGTTTTACTATATTTATAATAATAATAATTCTTTATTGGTGTGATGACATTAAAAATGTTTACACAAGTATAATAGAAAATGAAACCATGGATCGAAGTTGAAGGTTTCCAATTCCATCAAGTCACCATTTTTATGCCATTCTTAATAATCAATTTACAGTCTAATTCTTCGAATTTCTGATAATTTGAAATTTGTTTCAATAAAACCAGCTGAAAAAAAAAAGGTTGAAATGGCATCTGAATTTAAACAAATAGTATACTAATATGTGACTAGTGTGAATAATGTCTGGAGGAGAGATATATACATCAAGAAAAAAAAATTCAAATGAAAATTAAAAATATTATATTTTCCAAATGTTCCTATAGAGTAGGATCTGCCTGAAAATTATTTGTGCAAACTTCCTCGAGAATTTTTACAGACACTTTTCGTTTGTCAGAAATCAATTGAGTGATTACCTCTGACAGTTTGGAACATTGGGAGAGGTGAATGTTTTGAATTTTTATTTGAAATGTATGAGTGAGAGAAAACAAGTAGTGGAAATTAAGAATGGTAGGTTAAAAGAAGCTCATGCTCAGAAGTTAGAGCCTCACAGGGATTCATCCTGGGACTTTTACTCTTCATACTATTTGTGATTGATATAATTTTTTTTTGTACAAGTCCAGATTTGAAAGTGATATTGGATGACACTAATTAAAAAAAAAAAGTAAATCTAATAACTCTATTCCACTTGCCAATTCCTGTGCATATGAATTTCATCAATATCGTTTGAGAAATGGCTTGACTAAAAATGAAAATAAAACAGTCTATGAATTTTCTACGAAAAATACATGTCAGAATTTTGACAGCTTAGTGGAAGTGAATTAAAAATTTTCAAGAATCGTTTCAGATAATGAAATGACATGGAAAAACACATTGATGCCACTGTATGTAAACTGAGCTCAGTATTGTCTTGTGAACTCATCTTCTGGGGAGCACATTTCAGTCAAAAGTATTATCAGATGCCATGTTCGGAGTTTGTAAACGTATGTCACGTAAATATACTTTTATTCAGTTGATTTATAAACGATATTATTTATAGCAGGGGAGCGTCACTGAGACATATTAGGTTGCAAAGCTTAGATGATAAGAAGAAAAAAAATTATATAATATATACCTTTTCATCGGTGGGAGAAGCGGCTATAGATTTTTAAATATGTAACAAAATACTGTTGCATGGATATACTCGAGCGCGTCAGATATTGATAGTATCAATGTCATCAATGTCCTACGTATTTTTAATAGTGTGGATATGTTAATCTGATCGTTTGCATGATGTGGGTGGTTGTAAGTAAGGGTTAAAGTGAAAAGAAAAAAATTTAATCGAGCACGTCAGATTTTCTAAGGGGGTGTTAAGTGCAACAAAAAAAACTCTCATACAATAATCTGACGATTTCGATCTGACGCAAACTCGCGGCCATTATTGTAATGTACAAAAAAAATCGCCATTTTGAAATACTCAAGCGCGTCAGATTAAGATATATATGGGTCATCTTTATGTTTTAGACGTGCTGTCTCATAATCTGACGATTATCTAGAGGGATTCGCTCAATCTGACAAAAATAATATTTTTTTAAAA
>WOGO01001438.1:0-18206 GCA_015342085.1 Leptinotarsa defecta
ACCTCCTTAATACATCAACATTATTGCTTGACCTATTCGCGGGCAGATGGCGCTGTACGAAACCTCCTTGGTATAATTGTAACTCACTTTACATGTAGGTATTTCTTGATTTGAAAAAAAAAATTATCAACATGCGCGCCTGCTACCTTATTTGTAACCTTCCTATGCGCATCTGCTGTTTTGAGCTTGGTAGCTGATTTTCAGGCTCCCTCTTCGGAATCGAAAAATATCAATGGTTATTTTTCTGAACAATAAACGGCTGATTGATACCAAAGTTTAGATAAAATTAATAAAGTATAAAAAGATTAAAAAACATGCTTGTATTGCATACGAAACTAAAAAATGAAAAGTTAATGTAGTTTAAAACACTAAAAAACACGCTTTTGAAGAACATCGCACTAAAAAGTTATAAATATTGTTTTTGAAATAAGCTTAAAACAATAACGAACGAAAAATACTAGTATTATTGTGAACAAAGCGTGGGCGCTTTGTGCCATATTTTTTGTATATCAAGCGCCTGTCGCTTTTTTCGCAATAATACTAGTATTTTTCGATAGTTAATGTTTTAAGCTCATTTAAAAAAATATTTTTGACTTTTTAGTTCGTGTTTCTTAGTTTTTCAAACAATATATATTTTTGAGAAACATACTTCTGATTTATACAAATGAACTAATCTCATTTCTACTCGAGTTATGAAAAATCTCATGAAGTATTTTTTTTATTCATTCAAAATCCGCAATGCTATTGACAAACTATGACGTTGAAGGGTTTTCACTATGAATTCTTAATTTCATACAAGCGAAAGTTACTCACTTATTCCATTGAAGAAAAATATGCCTACTTATATTCGCGATAAATCCTTAGCAAATAAAAAGATTATTAATTATTCGAAAATGTCTCAATTAATTTCTGAATATTATATTGAATGTACCCTACACCACACTAATGAAATGTGTGCATGTTCAACCGACTCCTCGACAATATTTAAGAGGTGATTGTAATAATCATTCAATCCAGCTCGGGGTTCAATTGGTCGTAAATTATTCAAGGGTTTGCATACCTATCTGTTACTCCAAACTATTAAAGTTTCATTTGGCTCTTATCCTCACTTTTCGTAACGCACGAGCGCCGCATAATTTATTTAAAGAGGTTTCCACTTACAGAGATGTCACTGGAAAGCTGTACAAACTATGTTAGTCGAGTGGAATGCGGAAGATTGAAGATTTTTTCGCACTCACTAGGTCGAAGAGAATTTTGGAAATTTATGTGTTTGTTTGCTCATTGAACTAATTATTTAGAGACAAATTGGAAAGGATGAACGTGGTTGTTTGATATTAATGTAATCGTTGGATGAAACTGGAAGTTTCTGTACTATCAGATTTGTATTTTCCATTTGTATAACTATTTCAACTGGACTACAGCATGCGTCAAACGTGATGATGAGCAGCCCCCATGCGCACAAACTTATTTTCAATGTAACCCCTACTACAGCTTTTGAAAAACATATATATGCTCTGTACAGAGGCGTATCATTACTTGTCCTTCAATGATGTTGAGGTTTGGCAATGTCTGAATAATTTGTGTTGTTTCGGTAAAAATATCATGCCCTAACAAAAAACCAGTCATCAAGAGTCAGGCACGTGAAATAACTTTGAAAGTGTTCAATTATTTTCAAAGTGTTAAATATGACTTGGATATGTTATCAAATATAAAATAATAAACATCTCTCGCTGCAGGTAACATTGAATAAACTTGAAAAACTAACTATTTCAACACAAATCTTTATTTTGTATTAGGTATTTCAATAAGAACCATTGAAAGAGTGGTTGAAGAAGGAAAGCAATTAATTCCTGCAAATAACGGAGAAGGAAAATTTTGCACCCCAAGAAAGAAGCAGCCTAGAAGAGCACCAGCAACTGATATTCCCGATTGTGAGTATTCCAGTATTAGACGGATTATTTACTACTTTCTTGAGAAGGAAGGGTAAGGGTGTCGTATTACGGTAAAAAAGTTCCAACACAAAATTATTTACGTTTTGAAAATTTTGGCATTTGAGCATTGGGGATCAAGTATTTAAAAAAAAATCAACTATTTTCTTAGCCAATAGCGACCAATCGTGTTTCTTGATGAAACATATCTTCATAGTTGATAGTTGACATATATCTTTCAAGAACTGGGCGGATGAATCAACCAAAGGATTATTTAAAAATATTGCGAAGAGATCAAGACTCATTATTGTCCACGCAAGAGGTGACTTGGGCTCTGTACCAAATTGTCGGCTCATATTTAAATCGAACACAACATCAGGGGATTATAATTCAGAAATGAATTCTGAAAATTATGGTATATGGTTACAAGGAGAGTTAATCTCAAATTCACCTGTGAATTCGGTAGTTATGACCGATAATGCTCCATACCATAATATTCAAATTAATCGAGCCCCCAACACAAATTCCAGGAGGGCTAATATGGTGGCTGCGCGAAGAAAGCATTATGTTCACTCCTAACATGCTCAAACCTGAATTATACGAGTAGATCAAGGCAAATAAAAAGCATTATATTAGATACAATTTTGATAAGGTGCTGCTTGAACAAGGACATAAAGTTTTGCGACTTCCACCCCACCATCCGTATTTGAATTCCGTTGAACTCATTCGTCAAACTATTATACTGTTCGCATCCAAATTTGGGATCAATATATTTTCAAACCATCCTTCAAAATTATTAGCTTTTATGTTCTTATGATAGTCAACATCGCAGTCCTCAAGTTTTCTTTAGATAATTTCAAAGAATTTGGAACCCATCTGTTACCTTCTCCGCAATGCACAATGATTATTCGCGATCCGTTGTTTGTAGGCTTACATATTCTCTAACCATCAGTCCACCCTTTCGTCACTGTGTCGTGAGTGTCATACCAAGTTTCGTCCAAATAGAAAATTTGCCATTGTTCTTGTCTATATTAAGTTATTTGTTGTAGGTATTTGTCATGCAATTCCAGTTTTCTTCTGCTTTCTATAACTGCTTGACGTTTGTTCAATATTTTAAATCTGAATTCTAGTTTCTTTATCCAATTCTGAAGAGTTTTGTCACAGCAGCTCACGTTATGGCCTGAAGTATTCAATTTCTTCCTTTTGATTTCAACTGTAGGTATCTCATTACTTTTGTAATAGTCGTATATTGTTTTTTTCAACAATTTTATCAAATGAACATCTGAAGGTTTTGGTAATCAAGTATTACATCGAATCTTCCGTTCATAAGGTTTGTTTATGACTATTTTACGTACAGTTGAGGAAGGAATTTCGGTCAAATCTGATGTTGCTTGTAATAGTTTGTTTCCCTCGAAACCAAACTTGAGATGTAGATTTTTTTATTCATTGAAATATACTCTCTGTGTTTCAATATTCAAAAGCATTCGAATTTTATTCACTGGTATCTCTTTTTCGCATTGTTAACCATCGCTATTGTAATCACTACACAGGAAAAAGTCTGCGTCGTTATCACACTCGTTATTACTATTAGTACGTGTCCAAGGACGCCACATTTTAAACAGATAACAAAAATGTTGAGTAATTATAACTGATTATAATTATAACTAACTAATTATAAGTAATATTACACTCGAATCGCGATCAGTTCCTGAACTGAACATTGACAACACGACTCTAATAACCATCCCCGCAGTCAATTCGTTACCGTAACATGACTTCAAATTTAATTTTATGACTCTTCAGCCAATCATAAAACTCGTTTAGTAAAAATCATTCAATACGAACCACCATGTCTGCAGTCCACGTGGACTAGTTGGCAGCGGATTTATTTCCTCTCTATTGTTTTTTTGTCTTTGAAATCGCCAACAGCTTTAACTATGCACAATAACAGTTACTTTGACTATACCTACATAGAAAGTTACTTCCGTAATGAGTTCAAAGAGGCTGGCAAACATATGAAGTTTTTTTTGGAAACTATTTTCTCTGTTCACTACAGTCTGTTTCAGTAAATAAAATTGTTCACAATATTGATAAAACAAAGTTGTTTTCCAATTCGCAGAATGAGAAAGACCTCCGCTACTATGAATACAATTTTGCAATTTCCATCCAATAAAGTTGACGGCAAATTTTATATGCTCCATTACATTCGATGCAGTAATTTCAGTGACCACTAATATTGCGAGCTCTTTGATGGCATGCGGATTGAAATAGGCACTATTTCCAAATCTGTTACCAATTCATAGTGTGAAAAGCGGTCTGAATGATATTTATTATAATCGTTTGATTGCAACCGGCTTTATTTGTGTTATTGACGTTTCAATGAATTAGAGTAACTATGAACATTTCAATGAATATTTCATCCTTCAGTAACGATCACTTCATTGCAGTTCTATAAATAATTTTATGAAAAGTGTTAAGTGAGTTATGTGATCTGAAGATGGGCAATGAGATGACCGATGAAATATTTCATCACAGAGTTGTACTTTGATATTTTACGATTTGCACAATAATTTAAAATGCGTAAACCTACGATGAATATCCAAAATTTTGTAATTGAATTCATTATTCGTATTTTAACAATATTGTCTCTTATTCTGATTCAAGTCAAATGCAAAGAATTTATTAAAAAAATATTTTGTATTGAGAAATTCATGTTCGAAGAGTTATTTTGGCATTTCTACTTCATAATAAAAAAATTATTTCTCGAGTGAACTTAGGGTTATTGATTTGTGAAAACACTCATTTTCGATCACACATCATAAGTGAACCGTGTTTAGAGTTTTCTGACATTTTTGCCTCGATTTTGAAGTCTTTTTTTAAAAATATAAGTACAATGATTTCCCAATCTTCCTACTCTACAGGTAGTGTACTCCTCAAGAGTTTTGTGACTTGTCACCGGGGAATCAATTCACCTACTTTCAAGCGACGACGGTTCCATTTCTCCATACGAAACTCATAAGAAGGGACGACAATATCTATATTACATCTCGATATACAATACCTGGTGTGTCCGGAAAATTTATACTTTACAGTCTCTCCATGGTAACAAACAAAAAGTCAACCTAGTATGAAAAACAGAATCTTTCACCATGCGAGTACCTAATCTCCATATATATATATTATTCCAATTATTCATCCAAAGTAGCTACTCACTACCCACCACGCCTTATGAATAGGTTACTTTTCAACCAATCTTTTTTCCACGCTGTGCACATGGAGGAACAATCTACAACGCATGAACAACAGGATTATTTCTTAATCCTGCTCCATTGCTCACACTAACAAATTGTCCAACGAAGTTAAAATTTTGTTAACCTCCTCCAGATATTACTATTGCCTTTAAAAGTACTCTTGTGATCAAAAATATTTCTTCATGATCAAAAAACTTCAACAATTCAGAGCTATGGTATAGTACATTCTGTTCCTTGTGCAAGTTACAATCAGGTTCATATTGGCCAAACTGGCAGACTTCCCACGTATTAGATTACATCTAACAAAAGTGATATCAGAAATAGCGAAAACATGTTGACACTCGTACAACATACCATTGATTCAGATCATCGCATGACGAATCTTCACATATAAGACCACTCCATTATACTTCACAAAAGACTTTTCTTGGAAATGATTGGCATTTACAAAGATTTTCTAAAAAATTTTACTGGAGTTTTTTCCCAACACCAAACCGTTATTTTAACACCTCGACACGTGTGCATCACAAGTGAAGATTTTCTACACATGAATTCCAGAAAAGACATAGAAGGTCTGAATATTATCCATACATACTAAATTTAGAAAAAAAAACGAATTTCACTATCCTCATAGGACATAATAGTGATTTTTCGCAGGAAACATACCTTTCTGCATTACATTTAACAACAAAACAAATGATATTACAAATTTCACTTAAAGTGATATATTTTTCATAATAACGTGAAATTGCTTTTTCTCATTTTAATTCAAATATATACAGAGCACATAGTATTTTTGTACTAGAATACATTTAAAATTCCTATACAAACAGTTGCTGAAACTGATGGGATTTATATCATATTTATAATTTCAAATGATTTGCTAGAGGCATTTCATCTGTGACATCTCAGATTGTAGTTCTATGACTATGTGAACATTGATCCACTACTTTTAGTTCGCTATTCCAATATTTTTACCATGACAAATGGCAGTGACATGCCCCTTCGGCGTCCATCAAAATGGTTGCTTCTGAATATATTGAAAATTATAGGTTTCACACAACATAACGAGTGTTTGTTGAAATTGAAATAAATGTTTTTGTTATGTATCAGTAATGTTTTTAAAACTCCAAATGTGTCGTGCAGCTCAGATTATACAATCTCACTTTTAGTAAGTACTAACTCAATGATTTGGACTGTGATTTTCACAAATTTAATTTTCATAACTTCAGACTACATGAAGAAGAGTCTTAAAAGCTTGAACAGAAAATAAAGTTTCCATTTTATATCCTGGCGAAGTCTTCTACATATGCTGACCTTACTTGGCAAATTCATGTGCTGTTTTTGGTAGCTCAATTCGAAACTGAAGTCAGTCTCCCCTTATGATCTCTTTCAGGTTGAGTGCCCTGAGTTGAAATCTTCCCCACACGGTTAATGTGTGCAGAACATCCCATCTCGTCCATCCACCTCGTTCCTCCGGAGCGGTCACCCCATTCCTCCGGAGCGGTCCTCAACCTACTAATGTGCACTTCAGCAAGATTGACATCTGGCCTCTTTCAGTAAAACATCATCCTTTACGTGCTTTTACTTTCTAATCTGATGTTTCCTTTCATCGTAACTTTCCTAACTGAATTTTTGCATTGGGTCCCCAAAAACTAACCGGAGACAAGTGTCGCGAGCAAGTGTTGTTTCCCAGTGAATCTGAAAATTGAGTCAATTTGAAATCTGGTTGAGAAGTTTTTATACTTACCGGAGCCGCGACTCTCGCGGGTGGTCTCTGGTTAGCTTCGTTAGCCTCTTGTGTTTGTCCCTCTCTGAGAATCTGGGGTCATTCCTGTTTAGTGCATTTTGTAGATCGCTTAGCGCCGAATTATCATGTGCTCGAATTCTGTCAAAAGTGTCTTCTGCGTATTGTCTCATATATGCATCTATGTAGTATATGTTGAGGTCTAGATCCCGAAATATGAACCTACATATCTTAGAGCGTTTACGGCGGCCCTTACGCACCCGTTTATAAACCACTGGATCTACCTTCTGTATGTCGCTGCGCACTGGCCCCAGGCAGTGCAGGCATACAGGATTATTGGTAATAATATGGTTTTCATCATCAGCAGCTTCACTTTCAATGCCTTGTTGCTTCTTCGACCTTTTATTGATAATAGGTTTTGTTGGGCAGATCTCGACATTCCTATTCTCTACCGTACGTGAGACCTGAACTTTAATCTTTTTTCTAGGTAAACTCCAAGGTATCAAGCTTCCTTGGTCCACGGAATCTCTTGTCCGTTAAAGGTGACGTTTCCTTCCGGGTGTGTTCACCTCCGGGTAAACAGTATCGCCTGACTCTCTTCAGGATTTATACTGATCTTCCACAGGTTGGCCCATTCCTCTAATCTATCTGTCTGTTGCTGAAAGTATCTAGTGACGATCGCTTGGCTTGTTGATCTCGCCAGCAGTGCTGTGTAATCAGCGTAGAGCGCTATAACTTGTTAAAGTTGTTCTCCGGCTTAGGCACTACTGCTGTGTATACCGAGAAGAGGTGTGGTGAAAGGACTGCACCTTGTGGGACTCCTGCTTACAGTTATCGCATGGTTGAGAGTTCTAGTCCTACTTTGCAGCGGCATCGCCTATGAGCTAGGAAAGATCCACCACTTATTTCGGGTAGCCAAAATTGCTTATTTTGGCCAGAAGTGCATCATGCTAAACTCTGTCGAACGCTTTGGAGACGTCTAAGAAAATCGCTCGGATGTGGTATCCTTTGCCCAGGTTGAAACCTTCTGTCGCATAGTCTACTACTGTCAGGACTTGTGACTCTGTCGAGTGTTCTGATCTGAAACCGAACTGTTCATCTGGTCTTGTCTATGCTTGTCTTGAAGATGCTTGTCCATTTATACGTTACTGCAGACTGTATTCATGCCGTAGGAAGTCCTGATTGGTCAACGATGCGCCTGTTTGGCGTTCTGTTCAACTTCTAAGTTGTTGAAGAAGATACTTGGCATTGAGTTATTTCATACGTAAAAAATTGATTTCTGTGAATTTATGGTGATTCTTTTTTACCTGATATGTTCCTTACTCTCCTCCAGTTGCTTCAAATTCCAATTTTTCCACAGTTTCGGACTATACACAGAATGAAATGAAAACATTGATGATTTCATTGGCTCCAAAAATCCTGAATATTCTGTTGCATATGGCGCTTCACTTCGAATTGGTGCAATTTTTTCAGTTTCACAACGGTGAACATGTTTATATTTCAACAATTCAAGAAACTGTCTGTAAAGTAGAATACCGAAATAAACTAGTTCACATAGTTTTTGAAAAACAAAGACCTCTTCGCTTCAGACTTATTCAATTTCAGATTTGTGTTTCATAGAAATACAAAATGAAAAAGAACCTGTCCTTAGGAAGAGAATGAGTATATTATGGTATTCTAGATGTTTCCCTACTATCAATCACTTTTGGAATGTCCTGAAAATTTTCAGTCATAAGTCTTTGTCCGACAGTTGGACATCGTGATCTTAACGGTTATGTGCCCGGCCAGCAGTCGCCGACTTTTTCGAATTAATAACTAGTTCAATAAAAGTTCTCAAAGTGAATTTCCGTTACCGTCTGCCATCATATTTATTACCCAATATTCTTTCTTTCCGGATGAACTAATGGAATTCGTTAAATTTAATATATTTATCTTTCCGAATTATACATGGGTCAACGGTTCTTTAGTGCTTTTTCTCATATTTCATTCACTTGGAGGTATTTCTTTGATGTCCGACTGACTATCCAGCTCCACGTGATTCATTGGAAATGTTTCCATCTCATCATTTTTCGAATTGCTCTTTGAAGTCGTCCACGAAAGTATTAGGATCTCAGCAATATTTTCATTGTGGAAGAACATAATAAAGATAAATCATACTCAGGGTTGTGGAACTTAAAACTTTATGGTAATAATTGAACTGGAAATAATTCGAATTTTTTGTTTTCTCCGCCCACTATTTAATAGTTGAAGGGATATTTGATTTCACCAAGAGCGGTACATATCAGAAAAACTCTGCTCATCGTTCTGAGATTCAACTCAGTATATCTTGAATGTCCCTGTTTGAAAACCCTTCCATTTGAAGAACTGTGTTTTCGTGAAATGAACTTCCTAAGAACGTTTTTCCGAATTCAAGTAGCGACTCAATTCCAACGTGAATCACTACTTTCGCACAAAGCGCCCTATGGATTTTCCTGTAGTACTTGTGTTTTGATTTAAAAAAAGCATATAATGAATTATATCTTCAGAGAAAGCTCTACTACATTCGATAATATGAAATTTATATCCGTAGCATCAGCTACCTCCCAAAATTTATTGAACCTATATTAGATTGATGAATCATTTGGAAAGTCCCTTATTCCTTTATCAATTTTGAATTTGCTTCATTATCGAAAAAATCGGTCTACAACGATTTATTCAAGAAACATCACAACACGTGCTTTCGCTTCTCTCATTCAGCAAAATTGCCAATAAATAACAATAATGGAAACAAAATTACCAAATAATGATCTATAAAAATTGACGTGATTGACATTTCATCACTAGTGAAAGAAGTTGAAAATTATCAAGTGAGCATTTTTCTGTGCACTGAGGTATTTTGACGATTTTCTTTCGAAATCAAACTAAATTCTCTTCTCAGCTTCCTTCTGAAGTGAAATATCAACTTAATATTCTTATTCTGAGAAATTCCCTTCATCTGTTGAACCATACATCACGTCACATTACGTCTTCTAGTATAATAACATTTCTAATCTATAATTTACCAGTTTTCGGGTAACAAATTGAGAGTGAACTTCAAAATTGAAAATATTGAACAACCCTTCCAAAGGCCACTTTCGCCGTGTTTTAATAATCACTCGTTCTTTGCTTCAATTAAACTAAGGAAAAGTATGTTAAATAAATGATGAGAAAATGAACGGCTTCAATTTGCAAGATGATCTCAAAAAGCTGTATATCGCCTGAAGCTTCAAAACTTTCAAGTTATTGATGAAGTTTGGAACTCGACACACTCTACTCGAAGTTCAGGGAGATCGTTTGCTATATGCTCAATCATTCAGAGTTTTTCGAGAAACATCGTTTATTGACTCTTTCCAATATTAGTCTGCCAGTTTCTGGACGAGATATAGATAAGAAATAGAATCTTATTCGTTTTGTTTTGAAGATCATATGGAGTTTTCTCAATCGACAAATATAATACTCAGAAGTTCCCTACCAATTCATCTGTTCAATTGATGAAACACAGAGACTTTCATACAAATATCAATGGCAGTGGTAGTCTCTACACAATTTCTATTTGGGTTATTAATTTCTCATTACACAACAATTATTGAATTTTCGAATGATGTTTATTGCTTCCACCATAGTTTCTTTCATGAATTTGTGTCAGATGTGTAATATTTCCCAATTTATAGATCATGAAGGATGATAGGATTAACAGAATACATTGACAGTTGAAACGCAGAAAGAGAAAGAAAATAGTCAGTTCAATAAGTTGTGAAATTAATACGTTTACTCAAGCTTCAGTTCTGAAGTTAATAACCCACCAAAAGTAGTGGACTCAAAACCGAGCCTTGTGAAACCCCGAACTATTTTGGCAGAGGTGGAGATTGCTTCTTCGATAAAAAATTGGGTTCGATCAGTCGATAGTAGTATTCGAACCAACGAGGTGATCTAAACCTACCTCAGTTTCTGCCAAGCAGACTGCCGAAGCAGTCTGGTATTGTTAGTATGACTTCCATTTCTTTCCTTAAATCAGTAAATACCGTTGTTCTGAATTATATAGGATCTGAAGACCTTGTGGAACTCTCTTTTATCTTCAATATTATTATGTGTGATTGATATTTTGTGGTAATTCATGATCACTTTGATGAAATAAACGAAAACACTTTTGTCCAATTGCAACTAGTGGTAATTAGACAAAAGTGTTTTCATTTCATCATGATAAAGATATTGTAAACATAATTTCGCAAAAAAGAGTGAAATATTCATCGGAACCATGATATGGTACTTTTATATCCTTAATGAATGATGTTGACCTCTTCAGTAGAGACGTAACAATATTCTAAAAACGAAAGTGAAAATTATCGATGAGAAATACATACGTATAAGGAAATAAATATTTCGAAATGAATTTTGAAATGTGAATCTCTCCCAACTACCTACGCAGTAGGGTGTGGTAAACGTCTGTCGAAAAACAACTATTTTCACACTGAATATTGAATTGTATCCGACAGACGTCCACACCCTAATACGGAGTTAATTGGGAGCTTTTTCGAAATATTTATTTTCTTATACGTATGTATCTGTCCTCGATAGGTTTGACTTTTGATTTTTGTTAGAGTTTGATATATGAGATGTTTTTCCCCGCTTTGTTCACGAGATGGAGTTGTAACTAGTTAACAATTTTCCTCTCAGACGAATGTTTCATTAATGTAGCGGAGCCGTGTTGAAATTAATAAGGTCCCAGATACTTTGCTGTCTGGATAGGATCTTTCTTGTACTGACGAAAGATGATACCTAGAAACCGTGGTCTGCAGGTGATCTACTTGAATGATTTCAGCATGGTCTTGCTGCTGATGGAACGAAAAACATTTGCGAGACTAGCCTCTGTGAGGAATGTTGCATGAACGCCTGTCGGATATAATTCAATATCCTGCGTGGTCTTAGCCGAGAAAGCAGTTGTTTTTTGACAGACGTTTACCACACCCTACTGTGTAGGTAGCTGGGAGAGATTAATATTTCGAAGTTTATTTCGACTCAAGTTTGTCATTATTTCAAAAAATGTTTGATTAAAACGTCGTGGTACAACAATCATCATAATTTTGGGAAGTACTTGAAATCTTTATCTGAATTCTTCACCTCCATCACATAAACCATTTTCATTTATTTTCTCGAAAATAATTGGGAGACAATACAGAATATCCAGAGAATACATCAAAAATCCTTTCCCCGAAAAAGACTTCATTCACAAAGCGACCAAAAACTATTCGTTTGTGTAACGAAAAGCTTCTATTTACCAACCACACCTGCGTTTCATGATCGCCCAACCACAAATCTTCCTAATAGCTACTGGCTGCCTTACAGTTAGTTTCTCCGCACTTGGAAACTCTGGAAAATCTATCGTCGGCGCTGTTTCGGCAAAGTGGAACGGTTCAGCTTGAATGAATCGTTTCGGTGGTCTTTGTGTACGTAATTGTTTCGTGAATAAGAGCGCAATAGTTGAGGGAAGCATTTTACTGATGTAGTTATTATGTCCAGGACTGGAAAAAGATAAGTTTTCATACCTAGAGGAAAGGCTAGTTGTGCTAAGAAAAAAAATTCGTATGCGTTGTTGAACTCGTGTCGTAATTTCCAAAAAAAATCATATTATGATACTCAGAAATCTTCTAAAAAAAGCAGAAACAAACGGAAATTATATAAAACTTTTGTTTTTTATAATCACAGGAGTAATGTTGGAGAACTAAAACTGATATTCACTTTGTAAAAAAAAATAATTATCATCAGAAAGAAACGGTTTTCGACAGACATACTTGCAGACTGTGTAATAACTTCACTGTGTAATAATTTTTTTCATTCATTCCTTTTATGAACGATTGACAAGATGTCGTCAAAAATCATCAAATCCGGTGGGGCTGAGCGCGATGCCTTCGAAACACAAGTTGCTCAAGCTCTGCTTGATTTACAAATGAATTCTAACCTCAAAGTTCATCTTGAGGAATTTGAGAAATCAAGTTAAACAATAAAAAATCCATTATCAATAATGTTCCAATGCCCAAGTTGAAACAGTTCCAGAAAGTTCAAGCAAGGCTTGTGCGTGAGCTGGAAAAGAAGTGCAGTGGCAAATATGTGGTGTTTGTAGGTGAACGAAAAATTCTTCCCAAGCCAACACGTTAAACTCGTACTGCAAATGAACAGAAACGACAAAGGTCTCGTACATTTACTTCAGTGTATGATGCTATTTTGGAAGACCTTGTGTTTCCTGCAGAAACTGTTGGTAAACGTATTCGTGTGAGGTTAAACGGCTCACAACTCATTAAAGTCCATCTTGACAAAAATCAACAGACCACAATTGAGCATAAGGTGGACACATTTGCATCAGTATACAAGGAACTGACGGGAAGGGAAGTCACTTTCGATTTTCCAGAACCCTATTTGTAAATTAATCTTTTGAATGTTTATTAAAATAATTATTGTAGGTCCAAATTTTCCCAAATGAATACTATATTATGACAATCGTACTGTCTATGAAGAAGCATTATAGTTATCTCCCTTTATTGTCAATTTTGTTCCTATCTATGTATTGTGGGTTCTGCTAGTACAGTTGATATTTTGCAAAAACTATTTATTATTCAAAACCAGAAAAGTTTCAGTGGTTCTTCATTTCTGCCCCATACTTATGGACTTCAAATCACGTACACTTCATTTTGTCAAATTTGTTGTGATGTGTAATAGTTCCCAGAAGTATGATTCAACTTGAATCATGGAATACTTCTTTTGCTGTTTCTGATAAGTTTTCTTCAATAATGCAACCACATTGAAAACGGCATTGGAGTGTTTCTATCCACTTTTGCATTAGCTTCCATTTCAAGTTCATGAACAAATGAAGAGCGTTTTAGTCCGTTCTTATCATCAAATGACATTATGTTACTCACTAGTGGATTTCTTCTTGTAATTTCACTCAAGAGAACTTATGGTGTTCAATTAATTATGCTTTATGTATGGTTAATATGTGAATCAATCATGGTTAATGGGTAATTGTCCATTTTGAAGAAGTTGCTCAACCTCGTTCTAGTTTGAATCGGATTGATCCAAGCTTTCTTACCATCTACTCTACTGGCAATGATTAGTATTTTGCCCTCCACTCGATAATATATTCACTAAGGCATGTGGTCAACTTGCGCTTCTCTTTGGGCTTAACTGTCTGATTGAACATTACCGGAGTTTCTTCCATTCTATATGAAATCTATTCACTCTGTAATTGATAAACATATCATGGGCCATCAACGGGTGTATGTATGAAATTTTCAATTTCCTTTTCGTGAGAGACTTAGAGTCAACGATTCTACTTTTTTTTGACTGAAGAATCCATCCTCTCTCTCTCATTGTCTAGCTCTCACAGTGAAATGAATTATCTTAGGGCTCAGACCATCCATTAGATTTGTTATTCTTTTTCTGATCTTGTTTTTGTTTGTTTTTGGAACCTTTTCTTCTGTAGAATTTGAAATTGTTTCCTATAATTCAAATTCAAATGGCCTTCAAATGTATATGTCAGAATTTTTGCATCGAAAATTTTCCAAACGTATACACTCATTTGTTTCCTATTCATCAAGACTGCGTGAGATTCTTTATTGAGCATTAGGTGATAGTTTCTGGAGATTTTTGCTGATTAAAAGTACCACCAAGACATCGTTATTTTGTACTCAATATATTTTCGCTTTGGGATATCTGTCTGAAAAGCTTTACAAAATTAACAAAAATATATATGGTTTCTATATATCGAATTGAGTTAGTATTATATCTAGATCTAATGAAGATAACATTTTTTCGGTTATTGTCATTTCATAAATGTCAACATGAACAGAAAGTGAGTCATATCGAAGCACAGCTCATAAGTGATGTAATTTTAAATAAATGTGAGAAATCCATGAATTTTTGAAGAATGATATAAAATTTTCTGTTCAAGGAAAGTCAAAAAAATAATTATAATTGCCGATGAGCTGCTCTCGTATAAGTTTTCGATGTGCTTGTATGAACTGAAGAAAAGTTTCAGGGCTTTTGCAGATAACTGTCAACTACGATGAGAGATGAAGAATGGAAGTTCCTTCGTTGGAACCATCGGTTACCCATCCAAATTCATCTACCGTTATTTTTGCTTGACTACAGAGAGCAAATGAAAGGCAGGTCTTTTCTATGAATGTTGTTTTCGTTCTTGTATGATTCCTAAATATTGGGTGAGGTGAAAGAAAGCGTCGAAAATCTATTACGAACAAACTGATTTTGAGTGATTTGATAAGTTACAAATTGACTATTAAAAAAATAGTCCCATTATGGGATTGCCTGTTAATAAGTAGGTACTTGTTTTGGGTTTTTGAAAGTTTCACTAGCTCAACTACCGAAGTAGAAGAAATGGGTCGAAATACAACAATTTGAAATCTGAATTAGCAAATCAAAATAATATCAGCTTCTATATTCAGGTTTCGACTATTTCATTGCAAGAATTTTCAAAATGTCCTACTCATACTACCGATTATTATTCAGTTATAACAGTTATGGAACATTTCATTTGTAAAACTAGAGTTAATTGTTATTTAAAAAAACCAAATGATTTTTTCATTGATTGTTTTGAAAATGGAATTTTCTACATTGATATGGCAAAATGGAATCATGCATGGGTGCCAAAACCAGAACCTCAAATAAACTTGACTTGGTAAATTTCATAATTCTTGAAGTTGAATACCTGATGAAACTCAATACCTATAATAATATCCTCGCTAGTCAACTTTCATTGGACGAGTACATCAGTATTGCATGATTCTACGATTACTCCATACTATTATTCCAAAATGATAGGCACGAATTTCTCAGAAATTACTGATGTTTTTGCCCTGATCTGTCTCTTGCAGTGGCGTAAGAAACTTATTCTAAATAGATGAAGAAAAATTAATTTCAAGTGTATTGCAAGTATTTGAAAACTATATTCACAAATATTAAGGAGAAAAGTCTTCATTATAAATTTTATGGCAAAAAGTCATTTTTATAAAAAAATTGCATCTTTTGGAAATGAGATTGACATAAAAAAATTGAGATCTAATATCCAGGGTGATTGTAAACTAATAGAATGTGAAAATGTTTCATGAGAAAAGTAGGTGATATTATTATTTCTCTCATAAGGTTTTTGCAAAATGATATATGATGCTTATTATCTAAAATGAGGTATGGATTCAATTCTGACCAAAATTCAAATTTTCACATTTAGATTCATCATATGGTTTTCGCGATTATTTGAGGCATTCTATAAAAATCAAGAAAGTTGTTTTAGAAGAAGTTTGCATCTAATTTATGTGAAGTTGACACATGATTTTTTTTGAATTCATTAAACAATCGCAAAAAGAATTAATCACATAAACCACTAGCACCGCAAAAAGTTGAAAATTTTATTTATAGTATTTTATTATACATTATCGTCTGAATTAAACTCATTGGATGCTGAGCAACTATCGCGATCGTAGCTATTCAAGTTAATAATGAATGGTTCAGTTGCAATGTCCATTCTAGTGTTGAGATCCCACATTTACACTTCTTGGTTTATCGTATGTCTAATGCATTTCTTTCATGACTCGGGTGTGACATTTTCTATCACAGTGGCTGGTAAGCCTTTTACCTCATTTCAAATATCAAGTTTATCCTTGCATTAGTTTTCTATTTGAATCCATATCAGCTCGAAAGGGTTCAACTCACAATGATAAGGAAGGAGACGGTGTACAATTCTGTTCCACTCACGAGCCATTTCGTCGGGTATATGTTTCCTTGCAATATTGAGTAATTATACATTCAACATTATTGTCGAATGGTAAATTTTTTTGGACAGTCAGTTAATCATATAAACTTTCGAACATTTGATCATCCATTTCCTCATGGTAGTCGCTAGTTTTCTTGGACTCGAAGAGTAACAATCCGGTTTCCAAAAAAAAAAAAAAAACTAATCGCTGCCTATATGAGTTATTATGAGACTCCGTCCTTTGCCATCTGACGCCTTTTATCCTGTTGAGAGATCTTCAATAAAAGCTTGTCAACAACTTTCTATTTCAAAATGTTGCCTTGTATGGCCTTGATTCAATCAAATCCCATCTAAAAAACAGATCAAAAAAAAAATATTTACTCTACGTATTATTCAAAAAATGTTACGCTCATCAATGTTAACCTAACCGCGCTACGCCAATGGGCCTATATCTATGTATTTCTCTATCTCACTGCAAATTTAATCTTCCGTTCTTTTTTCTGCCCCACAAAACATCTCTGTGTATGCAACGATGCCATTTACAAATGTTAGTGGCAGAATATAATTCAAATTTTTTATATTCATTCAATAAACATTGGTGCTGTTGAATACACTTCATTATCAGGAAGTTTCTCTGATGAATGAAACACGTTGTCCGTTATTCTATGACCAATCAGCTGTATATATGATTTAAAAAGAAGATGATCAAATATATAGAATCATAACCTGACACTCATGTTTACATTTTAATGCAATAATATTTCCGAATTTCACTATAGAAAGCCAAAAATGTGTTTTTCGGCATAATATTCACATAGAAAGTGATTAATTCATTTTGCAAGAAATAAATCATACAAGCTGTGGAAGGATCTGTGACTAACCTATTCATATTGTGAGCACCATAAACAAATCTTTGGCGTCTACCAATTTTATATTGAATTATTTTTCAAATTTAATGATCTTCGAAAAGAATTACTAAAACCTCTGTATTCTCTCTATTGTCGAATCGCTCGAGTATAAATTCTGATCTGCATATATTTTCAATACTTTCCCGATTCATAAAGAAATTCGCTTGTTTTTTTTTCAGCATTGTTATTCTGACACAGGCGAACAGTTCTAAAACCTCAATTCTCGAAACCAGTTTTTATCGCTCTTTTCAGCTGTTCGTTACAGCCCTAACAATCATTTTTAACGGTTGTGTTTATTATTTCTTTTTCTTGCGAAAAACCCTCCTGGAGTGTAATTTTCCTGTTATATTTCAGGAGAAATTCTTATGGAATGATCATAGTTGACTAAAGTGAATGAATAAGCTGAAAGATACTTGTATGTAATTGTTTTATTAAAATGATTGGGATTTTGTTTCACTTGATAAAAAACTGTCTTGGTCTATCGATTTATATTGTACAGAAAAATGGTTCATATACAAGACATTTTTCCATTTACGAGCCTAGTGAGTCGTGCCAATTAAAAAATAATACCCCTCCTCATGAACTGAGCTGCAGATT
>WOGO01001439.1:0-18205 GCA_015342085.1 Leptinotarsa defecta
TACGTCCATATATTGCCTGCCTCCTGTGATTCAGTGCCTCACATTCGCATAAGATGTGTAGAGCTGTTTCTATCCCTTCGTTGCATAATCTGCAGCTAAGGTCTCCGTTGTATAGCCCCATTTTATTCAGGTGTCCTCTAAGCGGACAATGACCGGTTAGTAACCCTGTAATTATTCTGTGCCAATCCCTACTATATTGAAGTAGTTCTTCGGTTCTTTTCTCGGACGGTTCCCCAATGAAGGTTCTACTGTGTTACCAGGTACTTTTGTCCAGTAATCTGTGTGCTTCTTATTGGTCCATGTCCTAATCTGGTTTCGTACCAATCATTTGGTACTCCCAGAGCTGATTCAGGACCTATATATGAAGTTAATGATTCGCGTCTAGCGCATTCATCAGCCTGTATAATGTAGTTACTTTTTGTTTGTAAAACTCACCTTTTCTTTTTCAATAAGTGCTTCATCATATATGTTCTCATTACATTCATCTGTCAGTTCCGAATCTTCATTTATATCTTCCTCAAGTTTTTGTAGTTCAGCGTCAACATCAAATTTATCCCAAGCAGCATAATTTGTAGTTCCACTTTTGGTAAGCTTCCTTGGTTTTCCAATAACTTTCCCCTTCGTTGAACCAGCTTTTGAAATTTTCCTCACTTTACCAGTTGACTGCTGAATTTTGATATAAAAACGTTTGAAAATGTTTAAAAAAAATGTTTAAAATATGTTTTTTTCATTAACCAGCTGTTGCATCCATATGAACGACAATCATCAGAAGTCGATACTTGTGCGAGCTAAGAACTAACGAGGTCTTACCTTTTAACGCGTGATTTCTAACACGGGTTGGACGATAGCGAGTGAAAATCGATCGTGCAGCCTGCGGCTTGAATCACCAACTCACACAGCGGTCGATTGAGAGATCGAACAATGCACCCACGTCATACCGCCCGGCTTCCGACCTAGTTGGCCGGTTAGTAAGATAATAGTACAATGTGCACAAAAAAGCATTTTGGCAAAATCAAGGACTCAACCTAAATATGATATAAAAGAGAGAGAGAGAGAGTAACCACATTGTTAAAAGGTAAGACCTCGTTAATCCTTAGCTCGCACAAGTTTTGACTTCTGAGGGTTGTCGTTCATAGGGATGCGACAGCTGGTTACCGGATAAACAGCATTTTTTTCTAAACAGAAGAGAGAAAGATTTCTCAAGTCTTTTCCTAGATTTGACAAGCTGTACTTGGAAACATTTTTATTGATAACCGACGATTGAAACATTGGTAACAATCTATAAAAATATTTCATAAAACAAAAAAGACAAGTTCATAACTAAGAGAAAGCAAGGACACATATTTTTATATTCATTATAATATTCATGCCAGAGATAAAATTCAAGTCATAACAAAAGTTGGACAATTTTTGTTTGAATATGATCGACAATGTTTCTGCTGGTGAATGTTAGGGGTTCACACTTTCACAGCATGAAAATGGGTGAACAGATTCAAAACCCAAGAGAAGATAAATAATGTCAAAACATTCTAGTACCAAATTATTCAGATGAGTTAGTTAAAAAAGAAATGATACAAGAAATAAATAATGAGTATGAAATTGAAAGTTGCACAGAAAACAAATCAAGACTTGAAATGGAAATGTCATCAATAAAAATAAAGAAAAACAATGGGGAAAAACTCACCGAAGTGGCTTGTAAATAGTCTCAAAGTATCAGCAATATGTTTCTTATCACTCGAAGATGATAGTAGATATTAACAATGGAAATGTCGTGAGGTAGCTTGGTTTGGAATCACTTTTCTCATTCTTTTTTAAAATTCTCACCATGTTTTTTTTTATTAAAATTTTGCTCATTGTTTTTATTATTAGTGATCTTATATATCTACATTTCATACTCATTGTTAATTTCTGATCATTTTCTGATATTACTTTCTTTTTTAACTGAACATTTCAGGCCTACAATTTTCAATATTTACCTAGCAGCTGTTATGGCCAGAACACACAAATGCACAGACAAACAGAAAAAAGTTAAATATCATTGTTTTAAGTTCTGTTACATTAATGATATTTGTTCTCAAATATTTTCCATGTACAGATAGAGATCAGTTACAGTTTTATCATGTATTGATTTTGAGCATGCTACTGATATTACGAGTAGAGAAAAGTATCTTCTGTATAATTCAGTGTTCATATAGAAGTATTTGTTTCGAAAGAATTTTTTCTTTCGTATAATTCAATGTTTATATGAAAGTAGCTGTTTCAGGAGGACTTTCTTCCAGTTTGTGTATGAAAGTTACTTCTTTGCATGATCTACACATCCATGTATAGAGTTACTTATTTTCATATTGATTACTCCCTTCCTTTCTTTGGAAGATTCCCACATCTTTTTTTTGTATCAAGATGGAGTAGTAGAAAGCCAAAAACTTTCTTTCCATAAGAAGTTCATCTTCCCCTAATACAAGAGTCAACACCAAATATCACAAAATACTATATGTAGAAAATTTGTCCGAGAAATTTGGAATGTTAGTCAGTAACGAATATGATAAAGTGGCTTTTTCAAATGTAAATACAGTTGGAAATTATTTTTTCTCAAAACAGAGAACTAAAACATCGCCAGAAATATCATCCAATATAGTGTACAAATCGAATTGTGAAAACTGTTCAAAATGCTATGTTTGTTAAACCTGACGATATCTTATAACACGAGTTGCAGAACACATAAGAAACTAAATATCGAAAACACCACAGTCCTTTTTAAACATGAAAGAGAACATGAACACATTTTTCACTTTGAACATCCGACTATTCTATCTGTTCAATCACATTTATCCAAGAGACTTTTGAGCTTAATGATACATATCCTCAAACACGACACTGTTACCACTAGGAAGGATGTCGATGGACTCAATACGAGTTACAGTAAAATACCAAAATAATTCCCCCTCTTTTCATTCTCATTTTTTCTGTCATTGATAAAGACAGATACTACCTTATCAGTATCGTAGTTAAAGCCATTCGTTTGTTTCTTATCTTTGGGTGGTGTTGTTGTCTCGAAAATGTCATTTTAATGTTCACACTTCATTGTGAGACTTTCAGTTGACAGTTTACAAAACCTCAGGCGTGTTCATACTTGGTGAATTTTACCTAATTAGTGCTTTATATAACAACGATTTGAATCATTTGACCTTATACCTACTTAATAATCCATAATTCAACCTGAATTCCGGTAATTAAAACTCAAACAATAATCAAAAAGTAAAATCTTGTCAAAAAAAAAATTACCCATTCATTAAATAGATATGTATGTTATAAAGTAATAAACCAATTGCCACATTCAATACTATCAGTAGGTTTTCTGATTTATCGAATATATTAATTTCAAATCATTCCAAAAGATTGAGTTTCAACCCTTCCTCTCCCAGATGTCATACATCATAATAGTGTCATACTCATGCACGTCAGTCTAAAAATAGTTAACGATAGTGAAATTGATCTTTATATTCAAAAAATGCGCCTATGTTCTTTAATTCTATTTAGAAAAGGTTCCCCCGTTTAGCCAATATACAGGTTTGGGCAAGAACCACAGTCAACTTATATACTCCTAATCTTTTCGGCACTAAAGTTTTGTCTTTATTAGATCTTTATTATAGATCAGGAGTGGAAAAGTTGGCTTGAGGTTCTTACCCGAAAATTTATATTGGCCAAACAGGAAAACTTTTCTCAAAGAATTAAAGAACACAAAATTGGTTTCTTAAATGTGAAGACCAATTCCATATTTTCAAACCATCTTTTGGCAGACGGGCATGAGTTCTATCCTGGGGGTACGATTGATATCCGTATTGGATGAACATTTTTAATTATCAATACACTATTATGTATTTTGTGTCATTTTATAGTGAAACTTCATCAACTGTTCAATTACACTCATCAGCAAGGTTTGTTTGAAATAATAATGTTACTATTTTTGTTTTGAGAAACCTTTTACAGCATACATAGTTGTCTCTAATGACTTCCTGAAAGTAACTTTGATTTCAGAACCTATTTTACTCATACTAAAAAACACTAGTATTGAGGAATCTGGAATTTGCAGTGACTTACTTCTAATTCAACAATAATATTTTTGCAGGTCTGGAACTTGGATTTTTCAGCGGTGTGTATAGTTCCTGTATAGGTTTTACCCAGGCCTTCGAAAATCGCAAAGAACTCGTTGGAATTTCTGGATTATTCATTGGTGTGGGAGAAGTACTTGGTGAGTTTTATCGTATTTTTTTTGTTTTCATATTATGATACCAAACTTCTGACAATCCGATCAAAAGGTGACTTCAATACAAGACTACAACGTTGAACATTTCTAGAAATGCTCCATTTTCCAATTTTCTTTTCAGGATAACTTATTTTCACAAATAAGCAATCCAGTAAACAGAATGAATGATATATTTTCTTGAGTATGAAGTAGAAGCTTTTATATTTCCATAATTCAGTACAAAGAATATTGAGGAAAAAAACGGTATACAAGTAAATAATTGAGAAGACACACTTTGTCCTCGAATAATGGAGTATGTTAAAATATAGAGGAAATAGTATATAAGCCAGAATACTGTCATCTGGTCGCTTTTAAAGAGGCGATATGACAGGACGTTTCGCCTACAATCGCGGTTGAATATTCTGGGCGACGTTAGACAGGTCCAGACACTGAGTAGCGAAAGTGTTCAAGATGAAGCTGATCGGTTGTTACCAGCCTGACTATATTTCTAACTGGTTATGATTCGTGCACAGACAATCCCGCATTCAAATATGGGGACTATAACCAACAAATGCAAAGAAAATGAGTCCTCCAAATTACATGAGTAGTTAACCAGGCAACCAATCAGACCACAAAACCGACCAACCCGATGGCATCTTCTCTTACGAAGACGCCATGAATAGGATCGACAGGGAACTCAATCATCCAATATCACTGCAGGGCAACTAGCTGAAAACCAAAGTTCTAACACCAAAGTTCAACACCAGATAGAGCTGATTCGACCCGCTAAAGGTCTTATCAGTTGTGCAACGCCAAGTTTGGCTGATGATACCTATGGCGGGTAGAAACAGCGCTGTCTTTTAGGTAATGAGGGTTATTAAATCAATTACTAGTATACAGGGCATTTGTTTGATGCCCCCCCTTTTTTTTTGGACGGGTAAACTCAAAAAATTGAAATTTGAGATAATGAAATTAATTCATGAATACTTTATTTTGAAGTGAAATTGACAAATGAAACTTTCAAGATGGCGACTGGGCGCCATCTGGGGAAAAAATTAAATGGAAAGAGGGTTCTTGTGACCCCTCCATTCTGAAGCTCCTAACGAGTACTTAACAACCCTAGAATATGAAGTCAACCTACTACAAAATGGCGGAACATTTAATAATTTCCTGATGAGAAACACATTAATATTGATATTTCTAGAAATATTCGTTTTTATCTGCCATATGGCAATTCCAATAACCCGGTAAGGTTTGTTAAGTTCTTTTTTGTTTATAAAAACGACAGTACTGAACTGACCTCAAGCTTATTACCTCATATGCGCCCAGTCGCCATCTTGATAGTTTTATATGTCAATTTCACTTCAAAATAAAGTATTCATGCATTAATTTCAATTTTTTGAGTTGACCCGTTCAAAAAATGAAAGGAGGGGCGACATTAAAAAAAAGCACTGTATAATATTATTTGATACATGATTGATACCTGGTCTTTATCTGTTTTCTATATGTAATCACGTGATAATGCGTTATGAATGTTAGGAATGAATATTTTTCAACATTTTTCGATTTCTAAACTTCGAAGGCATGTACAGAATATATGTAACAGGTTCCATGTAGCGAGCTAATATAGTATTATTTGTTTGACCAACATATTTTTCATCGCAATCCTCACAGCTCATTTCGTAAATTCCGTCGTCTCATCTATCTGATTGCCCAACACTTGTTGAATTGTTTGAGCAGTTTTGAAAGCCACTTTCCCATTCAATTTTTAGAAAGTTTCAACCGACCAGTTGGTTTATTTTGGTTTGTATGGAAGAAATATAAACTTTTAGTAATTTTTCCGAAGAGACAAGGATTTACGACACTATACATCTGTATATGTAGAATAGGGAGGATGAGTGTGTACCCACAGCACTAAGACCACATGTGGCCCATTGTACACCCGAGGAGTTGTCCTCCTAGGTCATAGTCCTTCCTGTCCTTTCCAGGAAGGTGGGCAGGTCACTAAGATACATCTACTTTCACTAGGAGACATCTCCTTTATATTGGTTGGTGTAGGCCAAGACTCGCCGAACACACACTCTCTTTGGCAACCTTGAGGTGTCTCACGGCAGCAACATTACTGTCGTTGCACATCTTCTTCAACCTTCTTGGGGTTTCCTCCGTGGAGGTGCACAAGTGAGGAAGCTTTCCTGTAGGGGCAGCCGGTTCCTTGCCTTCATTCAAGGAGGAGCTGTTGGCGCCCGCCACAGGAAGTGCCCTTGCTGTTGGAGTTGGAGTCTCTTTCGCTCTTTTTCTCCTTTTGGCCTCGGCGCCGCAAATACGCTTACGCCTCATTCCAAGCGGTAGATTGGGGTGGGTATTTGTTTTCGTCCCCAGCCACCGCTTTAGATCGAGGTGAGCACTTCTGTCCCGCCTCGGGATTGGTTTTTGTTTTTGTTGTTTCTGTTGTGTGTCTCGCCTGATTACAATGAGGTTTCGCTCAGTTCCCCAAGGGGATCGTTTATAACCGCATATCACCCTGCGGCCATTCAGCTGTCGGCACGATTCCTTACACCTTAGCTTGGGTAGGCTGCTCCACGGTGGCATGTTTTGCAAAGGCTTTTGGGGAGTTTTAGTTCCCCTCACCCTACTTATTTCTGCTACTGACCAGGAGTCCGGCGACCCCGTCCGTAAGGCCACATTGGCTTCCTGGACAGAACCTCCAGTCCCCTGGCCGTTCCCCTATCCGCCACCTGGGGACGCGCCCGATAGGTAGCCCAACCCACGGGATGTGCATGTGTATATACGCATGTGAAATGTATCGAATGTTCAAGATAAACACTGATCTCAAACACCAGAACTGCAACACTTTTCTCGATGACGTTTCCTCAACCGAATTGGCGTCTTCAGAAGATGAAATTCACATTTTCAACTCTGGAATTGGTTGCTATTTATAAATAACAAGATACACTATTAGATAGGATAGTTTTATATCCAAAAGCAGACAAAAGCAATAAGATTGCGATATCGGAAAAGGGAATTGATAATTCAATTGAAAATAGTCCCTTTAATTAATTACCAAATAACCCATTGCCTAAAATGGTTTCGGAAGTGAAAAACAAGAAGTGTAAAATTTTGATTGCACCGACTTTGAACAAGAGTCTGCAGGTTTCTAGCAGGTGGGTGCGGCCAATTGCCTTCGCAATGATTCATAGATTAAATGAGAAATGTGAAGTTGCAACTATCTGATTTCGGAGATACTATATTTGCTAGTGGGACATTTTCACTTTTTCCATTTTTGGCATTACCTTTTGGAAAAAAATGTAATTGAAAAGAAAGTATCCACCTTTAAAACCATTTTATATGAATCAATAATAAACCTTGCATATATATCTTTCAGAAGTATTTTTCAAGTCCATAGAAAGATATCTATGATCAGATAATATGATATCCATTATATTGAAGACCAGTTGATGTCTCTTTTGCTACATAATGGACTTGAACAAAACTGGACCTTCTTTGCTGGGGATTATGATGGAGACCGAAAACTTTCAAATCTTTCAATAAATAAAGGAATGAAAAAACAACAGTTATCAGTGATAACAGCTCATTAGGAAAAGAAAACTGACACGACAAGAAAACTGACGTATGACAATAGAAATGTAGTGCTTTCTTCCTTTACTTGGAAGATTCCCAGATTTTTTTTATGAAGATGGAGAAGTAGAAATCCAAAACTTTTCCCAAAAATCCAAAAATGAACTCCTTTCAATATAATGAAGAACTCATTGCTACTTTTCAAAATTACCATTCCACTATGCAATTCAATTGTAAAATTTTTAATGACGAATACATTCTATTTTACTTTATTCTATGTAAAATGTAAGCCATAAAAAAAGTTTTATGAGAAATATAAACAAACAACAGAAATTTCTGCCACGAAACTACGTGAAATCTCTTCGACATAATATTGAATACATATTCAACATCATTGAAGAATATTGAAAGTAAGGAACTTTCACTCTTAATTTAAGGAACATAGGACGAAAGGATAAAATAAACATGCCACGAAACTACGTGAAATCTCTTCGACATAATATTGAATACATATTCAACAACACTGAAGAATATTGAAAGTAAGGAACTTTCACTCTTAATTTAAGGAACATAGGACGAAAGGATAAAATGAACATGTTATTTTAAGTTCTATCTCATGTAGGGAAAATACTGGATACTCCAACAGACTGATATTATATATCTGTTCTGTTTTGAAATATGTAATTATATATCAAAAGACATATCGGAAAAAAGCATTTTTGGACTGGGCAAAAATCCCTAAATTATGTCATTTGGGTAGGTACACAATTCTATTTGATATCGGCATAAACTCCAATCATTGTTCATAATAATTCATATGTCTGGCCGAAATAGTGTATGTATTACAGAAAAACAAAAACAAAAAACGATACTATAGTTAGGTTAGAGGCGAGCATATGCATCTCGAGGTTGGGTTATGTTTTAATGAAATCAGTCAAATTTGAGTTGTCATTAAGAATAATAAAGAAAAACTCCAGTGTCTGATAGATCGAGAGTATACAAGTTGATTTGTGATTCTCTTGTCCAAAGTTTTATATCGGACAAACCGTGAAAACTTTTTCAAAAAAATAAGAGAACATAAGTAGTTTTTTAAACAGGAAGACGAAAGTATTGTTCAATGACCAAATAAATTTCAATTGTTCCCTTTTATTGAATTTAGTTTGTGACGAGAAAATTAGTAGTTAGGATGTATCTTAAAACTATGTAAAATGGGGGCTCAGGTGAAAATAATTTTCATTATTCTTCAGTTTTAAGAGTTTTTCCTGAAAAAGTAAATAGTCTAGGTAATGAATTTATCATGTAGAAATTTGTCAGGTAGTGATAGTCATAATGATTCAAATTACTATAAAAGCATGACACAGAATTTGTTCAAGCAGTATTGTGGCTCGATGATGCTATTGTATAGCGAAATGAGTATTGAGATTTTGTGAAATTTCAAGTAGAAAGCTCACATTGAAGAGTGTTTTTTGAATACGTTATCACTTGTTGTTTATTTTTCACTCCATCACGGCCTTAATGGATTAAAGAAGAATTTATTTCCTTTCAACATGTGATTCCCAGCAGACTTGAGTAATCTTGTGTTTCATTCTACCATTATTGTGTCTTTTGCTATGCTGAACTTTTGGAATAAACCTACTCGAATGAATGGAATTCAAAAAGTCAAATTTATTCAAAATCAAATTTATTTGAAGAAATGACAGGTTACAAAGAGATTAATGATAAGGAAACATTGCAGTGAATTCTGTTTCAATTATGTAATTTATTTGTTTGTGTTGATAAACAGTAAATTCTTGGATTATTATACTCTTTTCTCATAATATAAATTCAATGTACAACTATTTTTTAAGGCCAACGTCCGAAAAGTGCTGAAATCTTTGAAGGAACGCTATCTGAAAGTACTCGACAAAAACAGGAAACTGCTACCTAGCCAAATCATTCCAAAAGAACAACTGGAACTGGACAAACGAGTGACCAAGTACGTAGACGATGAATTTCAAAGCCAACTGGATTTAGTGAAAAGAAAGCTTGCTTACAATCAGGCAAAATCTGAACTACAGATGCTGAAATTACGTAAATATTTGACCGATCCAGTTGATAAACATCCCATAGTCGTCAAAGGAATCAACAATCCGAACATCGAATTGATGACAGTGCGACAGAGAGTGATGGGTTCGCTATTTCCTGTGATGATGAACGTAGTCCACGAGAAGCTGATTGAGGAAGTATCGAAAGGCAGGTCATTAAATATTTTTTAATTGGAAGTTCACCCTCTTTTCTTTCAACATACACTTGTATCGACTAGAGAATACACATGCGTCATCCATAAAATATACGGTAGAATACATACTTTTATAAATCATCATAAAACAAGAAAAAAATAAGCAGTTAACGTTCGCTCCAATCAATTTGATTGCTAGCTTGTATTCAGTACATGAGAAGATATAAATTTTCAAATTTTGAGATAAATTGATAGCGTATATTAACTTTTGACAGTTCACATTGTTCGCTGAAGAGTTTCTACGGTTGCAAATCGGCTTCTTCTAACTTCAACTTTGGTATAGATACCAGACATGACTATTACTTAACCATCTGGTCCACTTTTCATGTACATCCAATTCATCGCATTTTCGACCCATTTTTCGGATATCTTGAATATATAAGTATAAGATTCATATCTGGCAAGGAATCGAAAGTATAATTATTATTATTGAAAATAGTTACGCCACAAACTAGTTTTTCATCTCAGATAGATACGCATTCTGTTTTAAAATTTTCCTAATCTTCCTCTCGATTTTTGAATCTTTTAAAAATCCCGTAACATCAATCCAATCGACTCAAGTCTATTCACAATTGATATTTCCATACTTGGCTTCATCTGCTTCAGTGTTTGAAAGCCAATTTCATTCTGAAGGTACCCAACGAATAGGATGTCCGAACGAATCTATCCAATTTTGTCAATAATTTTTTTCTAATCGGCTGCTTGTAACTTCAAATTTGGTATAGATATTAAACATGACTTCCAAAGGAGGTTAGTATCACAAAACTAACAATAATTGAGTGTACATTATTCATTCACAAATAGGCAACTGAATCACCCATTTATATACAACCATATATTTTTGGATGAGATGCTAATTCTTAACCATATAGAACTTCACTTATTTTTTTAATATCATTCAACCATTTAGTCCACTTTTCATTTGTTGTACATTCAATTCAACATCTCATTCTAGAACCATTCTCCGGATATGTGGCATTGAAATTTTGGATTTTATCGTAAATAAAGATATGACAATTTCAAGTTTATCTATGTTAAGCATAGACTGATCCGTTACTTGAAGAAAATTAATAACAGTATCCATGTACTCGTGATGCACTGTTTGGAACCTTTAGTGTAGTAATGAATATTACTGGAGTTCTGTTCCAACACCAAACCGTTATTTTTAACACCGTGACACGTGTTTCAATCACTAAGTGATCATGTTCAAAAGGAAGATTAAACTGAAGATGGTCACTTGGTGATTGAAACACGTGTTGAGGTGTCAAAAATAAAGGTTTGGTGTTGGGATAGAACTCCAGTAGTATTCAACATTATCCATGATAATAATCAAACAATTTTCACAAACATTTTTATTTCTAGACGCGTTTTAGTAACACCGTAGCTTCCTATTCTACTGAGGATGGAATGGTGATAAACTCCATAATAAACACAAAAAAATCCAATTTAACTGCCTTCTTATTGTAAGACATCATTTGAAATATATTTGTTCGCGTTTTACATGAGAGATAAGAGATAAATTTATTCAGGTAATTACATATTTTGATAATGGTATAAGAATCAATGAAAAATATACAATTTTGAAGGCTGATCTACCTTAAACGTTGATTATTTATATACACATATACATGCATATACACATATATACACATGCATACATATAAATGAGGTATCATTGTTGCATAATGAAGCAAACACTCATACTGCCAATGTAACCACAACTGATACAAATAGTTGAAAGAAAGGAAAAAAGGAAAACTGGTGGAAAGAGAGTAATATTCAAAGAGAAGGTGACGTTGGATTGTTCTACTAATTCAAGATATGACCTACAGTAGAATGTAGTTTATATTCATAGCCTAGAAAGAACTTCGATTGTGAATCCAGTTCGTAAACAGATTTCAATATGTCATAGTTTAGTTTCACATATTCTTTTAGTTTTGTCTTGAATTTGTATTTATTAGAGATTGCTCTAATGTCTGAAGGAACTAGGTTTACTAGTTTTGGGCCAGAGTATGATATAAATCTCTGAGTGCAAGTTAATCTACAGCGAGGGACATTCGTTTTTCGGTGAAGTTTGGCTCGGGTTTCATAATTATGATTTTGATGTAGGAGAAATATCCCTGTTGGGCCATTAAACATATATAATTATTAGTATTAGTGTCCGAGGTGTTTAATATATTTATTTTGGTGTCACCCATGAAAATGTGTACGTCGACTCTTTTTTGGTTCGACAAATAATATTCAAATTCTTCGAGGTACAAGGTTAATTCAGTTGCAGGTGAGCGATAACATGCAACAAGAAACATTTGATCATGTGTATTCTAGTTCTATAAGTTTTGTTTGTGTTAGGTGTTGTATTGAGGTTATGTAATCTCTGGTGGTTTTGAGATATACAACAACTCCATCATTCTGATTTAATTTAGAATCGTTATATATTATATCAAATTGTGGAATTTTGAAACTGTCCACGTCGCTAACTGACCAAGTTCCAGAGAGAATAATAACGTCTAGATTTTCTGTGTCAAATGTTTCAATATATAACAGAAGTTTTTTCCCAAGCTCCTTATGTTGAAGTGTACTATGTTAAGATATTCGTTGCCTGAAAAAATTCTTAAATTTTCAACAATACTATCGAATACCAGAGTCTCTCTTTCCACACTGCCCTCGAGTACACGATAATAACAATGAAGAATATTGGTAAATTGAATAAGTGATTACAGAGTAGTGAGATAAGACGCAATCAGATTCATTGATTATTGTTGCTCAAAGCCTCTGGTTTACTTACAGAGTGCATGAAAAGAAAGAAATTACTAAAAAAAATACAAATGAATAAAGTATTAAAAATAACCTTACGCAACGTTATACTTTACGATATCAGGAATATCATTGATTCTGACCTTATTCCCGTTAATTTTTGCGTATATATGTCCTATAAAAGTCCACACTGCCCTTTCTCCGTACGCTGCCTTCGCTTCTAGAAGGATTTTTATACGTTTCTTGGTAAGGTCTTCAGCGATGAAGATATTACAACCTTTTAGTTTCCCTACATTTTTCATAACGCGAAGTTTGTGTTCATACTGCTGGAATTTCAGGATAACTGGCCGGGGCTTAAACTGGGGTTTCTGATGCCCGATGCGGAAAACAGTTCTTATGTCATCCCTCTTGATATCTATTTGACCCTTTTCATTAAATAATTGAATCAAACGCTGGGTTAATTCTTCATCCGCTTGTTTGGATATCTCGTATAGACATATTATTGAGCTTCTCCTGCTGTTCTAAATTATCCATTTTTTGTTCAAGATTTTCAATTTTACTATCCATGCTTTTTACGTTGTCCTCGAGCATATTGATTTTTTGTTCGATTTTGTCTGTGATTGTTTTTGTAACTTAACTAATAAATTTCTTACTTGTGAACAATTCGTTAATTGGTTCTCTGATTAGATTTTGTATTTCTAATTTATTTCTAGTAGCCATGTTGTTTCACTATAGGTAATCACAGGAGGCACTCTACTAGTTATATTGTGCACTTCTTCAAACTTCTGCACCATATCACTAGTAAAAATGTGTTAAAAGACTGGACCAAGCTAGCTAGCGACTATCTACCTCGAAGCATGCCTGAATACTGAATAATGATAATTTATTTCTTCTCACACTTCCCCAATTTGAGATTTGAAGATTTTTACATCGACCTTAGTGGCTGAAAATAAAATCTCATTTGAATTTCATCTGCCTCATTTTGCGCAATATTATTCTGTTTCATTCACAGGTGCTCGTGAACTATTGGCAGTCTCTTTGATGTTTGCCCAATAAGCAATATCTTTGGTGATCTAGGGTCGAATGATCAGATGCATTGATTCGATACTTCAATAAACAAGACATTTTTCCGTCAATTTTATACTGCAGCATTGACGTTTTTGTTCACTTGATTCCTCAGAAAAGTCATACAAATTATGTATTTCTCTAGCTTCTCAGGTACCCTTGTACCCTTGTTCATTTGATTCAATTTTAAATTATGTTCCACTGTAACTCCTCACAGTTTTTAAGTGAACATGGTAGAATATCACATCTAACGAGGGTCAAAAATTAAGGAAAATTTATGAAAATTCAAATACACTGAAGAGAAGACCATGTGGAAAGGTCAGGCATTCTCTTTTTCCACCCGATTATTTTTCATACATATTATCGTTGAGAGTGTAGTTGTTAGAAAAATGAAGGATACTTCAGCGAGAGAAACCGCGAGAGATTGTTATTAGGGAGGAGTGAAATATATTCGAATCTACTTCCCACTTCCTTCGCTGGTCAGAATTGCTGGAGGTGATTTCGAGTTGATGAGTTCCTTTATGAAATAACATTCTGGAAATTCCTATGAGGAAAATTATTTCTACTTTTCTCATAGCGATTCATTGTTACAAGTTTTGCAGAAAGAAAGTATAGCATTCTTGAAAGCCTTTTGAAGAAACTCCGTTGAACATGATTTATCTAAAGGAAAACCTACTCACTAGGAATTCCACATTCCCTTCTGAAGGGAATTATGACAAATAGCATTTGTCTTTGAACAAGGTAAATCAAATCCATACGATTTTTTCGAGTTCTTTTACAAAAGTATGTTTGTCGAACGTTCTGACGTTGGTTGGCAATTATTTATATGTAATTTTGTCTATGTACTGAATGTGAATTCAAAATAATTAACGTGAGTTCGTAGTGAAAAAGCGGTTTTAATAATGAGCTTTCATTCACTTATTTGAAGAACAAGAGAATAAACTTCAAATTGAACTCTTCAAATCATTACATTATACAGTTCATATGATATGAAGGTTCGTTGCGAGATTTGCCTATTTTTATAAAATACTTATGTTATGTCGAGATCAAGTTAAATATTGTATTCTTGGTTGTGTTCAAAGGTGAATTCCGCGACAAATTTTCATACCATATAAATTGTGTGATAAAATGAATTTCCATGTTTGATTTGATTTGAATCTATTTCCATCTATCTATGTCCATGGGTATACTTAATCGTACATATTCGCAACAATGAATAATGAATACTACCTAAAAAGATACACACTGCTCATATTCCACTGTAATTTTTCGAATTTTCAAAAAGTAGAAATATTTCTAATAATAACAAACACACACAAAGAAAAGAGAATTTGGCATTATGTCGTATGTGAAGAATAACTGAATTATATTGAAAATTTAATATTATCGACATGGATCCAAAGAAGAATGTAACGATTTAGAAAAATTAGGCAGATTGTTAACCAGGTTTTGATAAAAAACCCAAGTATAAATTCATTGGAAACAAAAAATTGTAAGCAAATCATGACCCGGTGGGTCATGATTGCAAATAGTATCAATAACCGCTTCATTTCTGTTTGTCGAATATTAGCGGGAAAATTGTAAAAGATCCAAACTATTTTGAAAAAATTTATTTACGATCTCATCAAATATCTGCATACAACTGAAGATGAGATTAAAGTTGAATTTCTCAACTTAAGAAAAAAAAAACACCGGGCATCACTGATATCAAAGGAGAAACTCTGAAATTAGTGTTTGACAATTCGAACCAATATATCTTTGGAGCATGGATAATTTTTTTCAGCTTTCAAAATTGCAGTAAAAACGCCAATATATAAAAGTGGGAAAAAAGTCGATCTAGCTGATTATAAACCTATATTTGTGATTATAAACCTATATCTGTGATGATAAACCTTTCAAAAGTCTCATAAAGAGAATGAATATGTGTTGAAAAAATTACATAATATCAGATTCACAAAACGGCGTCCGAGAGAATATGTGTACCAACGATTCGATATGTCATATGGGGGTGAGTCATATGGGGGTTAAAGGCACACTACATGATCTTCTTAGGAATTATCTGTCAAATAACAGATGAAAAATCAGAATAGGAAATCATGTGAGCCAAAAAACATTATGCGGTGTACCTCAGAGAACACTGCTGGGACAAATTGTATTCATTATTCAGTCAAACAACCCTTATCCAAATTAATTGGATAAGCGTTCGTTCGGTATTTAGAAGGATTTTGAAATATTTTTCTCTTGAAACTCTTTATGAGATGATTCATATCAAGAATAATCATCTCACATGGTCTTTCTTCTATTACTCGGTATTTCAATTCCTTTGTTTTCGTAAGGCGTTGAAACGTGAACAATAACTGAGCCCTCACTCAATTTGAGGTAACTAAGTGCCCTATTAATCACGTGAGACCGTCGTTTCCATAATTTTAATCTGTACAGAAGAAAAACTGAAAATATCTCCGCTATGTATTTTTTCCGAGTTACGCAGAAAATATAAGACCTTTTACGATGCCTCAATTAGAATTTCAAATTTTTACGCTGTATTTCCTTCATAATGTTTCACACCAATGAATTCAAATTTTTCACGTAGTCAATTTATTTTCGTTACATCTCGACAGACATGATTCTGGATTCGTGAAAATTTCAGATATTTTTATGGATGTTGTGAGAGCTATACAGGTTGGGCCATCGAAAACTTGACATGCAGGTTTTGGGTACTAATCTTGCAAATCCTAAAAAACGCTCAGACAGGTCGATTTTTATTGGGAGGGGGGCAGGTTTTTTCCCGTTTACAGCGTCGTCACTTCAACCCCGGAGCAGAGGGGTGGACAACCCTTGAAATTTTAAGAGGGCACTTGGCATTCTTTAAACAACGGTGTACATTTTTTTTCATTTGGACGAACCATATTGAATTTTGAGTTGAAGTACTTACTTTATTCTCATGTTAGCGTATGCTCAAAATGGCCACTTCCAGGTTCCATGAAATAATACAGATTCTGCTGGAAACATTCTTGAACATTGTGAAGCATTTCTGGAGTGATTTGGCGACATCCATTTGTGATTAGTTGCCGTAAATCTTCGAGTGATGCAGGAGAAGTACAGTAAATTCTGCTTTTCAGATGATCTCACAGAAAGAAATCTAACAGCGAAAGGTCTGGTAATCGTGGTGGCCATTCGATAGTGCCCCGCCTCCCAATTCAGTGATCCGGAAAAGTATGATCTGAATACTGCCGAAGAGGCAGAGCATAGTGCGGAGGAGCCCCACCTTGTTGAAATAATAACAGATCCTCCCGATGATTGTGGTCATTTTTAATAATGTCAGTGAGGAGGGAATTAATAGTATCTTCTAGAAGCCCAGATACATTTGTCCGGGTAAATTGTCTTCTTAAAGCAATGGGCCAACAATACGGTCAGCAAAAATTCCAGACCATACATTTAATTTTTGTGGACGTTATGGCGATCAACTGTGCCATTCAGAAAAAAAAAACATTCATCACTGAAGCAAATGTTGAAAACAAAATGTGGATTTTTCAATCGAAATCATCTTCATTCAGTTCTTGCGTTGATGTAATCTTGTAAGGACGCATTTTGTGGGTTTTTTAAATACGCCGAATGCTAGTTCGTGACACCCCGGAAACAAATGCTAACTTTCTTGTGGTCAAAGTATGGTCAAGCTCAACATGGCCCAGAATCGCCACTTGTGTCGCCTCATTTGCTACTGGTGGTTCGATTTGCAGTTTTTTATCTGCTACAGATCCAGTTGTGCGAAATTTTGCAATTAAATCGAAAACATACAGTCGCGACACATTCTTCCCATTTTGTTGATTAAACCGTTTAGCGGCTCTCGCAGCACAACGTCTATTTCCATAGTACAGTTATATCGAAGCAATCCTCTCTGCAGTTGTGTAAACAATTGTTTCTTTAGCAACACTTTACGGTACTCACTACTAGTTATAATGTAGATATCACTTTTAACATAAAAATGAGAAAAATAAACAATATTTTTAACCATTTCTCAATCGTAATAGTCCTCTTATCAGAGAAGAACTAAAAAAAGTAGCGTAAGAAACAAATGAAAGAGTCCCAACTACATTCCAACTGAGCAGTGGCGTACAACAATTTGTTGCTATTAACAATATTGAAAAAGTTAATTATCGGAAAGAACTCTTTCAAATACGACCAAATTTAAAAAAATGTACACCATTGTTTCGAGAATTCCAAGATCTTTCAAATGATGTGCGAGTCGTCCCCTATTCCCTATTAAAATTCCAAGGGTTGTTCACCCCTCT
>WOGO01001440.1:0-18204 GCA_015342085.1 Leptinotarsa defecta
GCCTAACATGCATGCAAACAAAGGATCTCGACTAACATTGTGCATTGCGGAGGAAGTAATGGATGGATTTTGAATTCTTTGAAATTATGTAGAAAAAAACTTGAAGACTGCAATAATAACTATCATAAAAACATGAAAGCTAATATTTTTGAGGAATGGTTTGAAAACACATTGATCCCAAGTTTGGATGCGAATAGTGTAATAGGTCTTGACAATGCTTCCTATCATTCGTGACAGCTCATTAAAGTACCGAATAAAAATTCATGGAAACAGGAAATACAAAGTTTTTTAATGGATAACAATTTGTATTTTGAAGATAACTATACCAAAAACCAACTAGGTGAAGTTTTACAGAGAAACACCATACTGAGACTTCCCCCTTATTTTTGTGTTTTCAATCCCATCGAGTTGATTTGGGGAAAATTGAAACAAAGCATCAGGCTTAAAAATAATTTTCCAAAATTTGATAAGAAGGTAATGGAGCTAGTTAAAGAAGAAGTATCTGATATTAACGAAGAAGACTGGCAGAAAAGGATTAAAAAAGTAATTTTAGTTGAAAAAAACTATATGGAGATTGGACACTTCCATATTAATGGTGGAAATAAATTCATTATTAATTCAAACGATAACAGTCATTTTCCACGATAGTTTTATATTTGTTGACTAGTTTCGGTCATTACACCATTCTCATGACTGAAACTAGTCAACCAATATAAAACTATCATGGAAAATAGACAAAAGTGTGTTTTTATAGTGTATCCTCAGTGAACATGAATTTTCAGAAAATAAACAATTCGCCAATCAAAGAAGTAAATAGAGAGTTTTAGTGCGTATATTTCCAATAAAAATTAAAAGCAATTAAAATATAAATAAAAAAATGAGAAAATTTACACTGTTGTTTTAAATTGTTTACTGTAAAATGAATGAATAAAAAAGTGCACATCTGTATTAAAAAAATTAATCGTCTAAATATACATCTTCTTGGTCTTCCTTGCTAATTTCAACCGAAGAATCTTGTTCATTGACGACTAAAAGATTTAATGTTTCCGTGCAGAATAGCTTAGTTTTTTTTTCATGGCAGTGGTCTTTTACTGCCAAGTAAGGGGTAAGATTTCAGTAAAAGTCTATTTAAAACGTCTCTATTGCATATGATCCTATCAAACTTCCGGGCAAACTTTTGTCTAAACTGCCATGAGAGGTGCTGAATAAGCACTATATGTCAGAATATTTTGCCAGACAGAAAAACAACCCCCACCCACCCTTATATTCATTAGGAAAAAAATTCCATAACTTCATCGAAATATTTGTGAATGGGAATTTTTTTGCAAAATCACATACTATGAGAGGTGCTATTATAAATCGAAAGGGTAATATTTTTAGGAGTGATTATTTTTTGGGAAAGAAAGATTTTAGCTTTCTACTACTTTATCTTGATACAAAAAATGTAGGAATTTATGAATGAATTGTATTTTTTCTTATAATGTTATCCATATTGGTACAGAAACATCGGATGTCTACAATGAGGATGACAGCGTTCCATGTAAGTGAAATTTTTACCTTTCATTTAGTATATTGCGTAGAAATTCTGTGAATGATATCTGTTCCATAACAAATGTTTGGAATACAAACCGAGTAGAGAAAAGTTATTTTTTGTATAATTCAGTGTTCATATAAAAGTATTTGTTTCGAAAGAATTTTTCCATCGTGTAACTCAATGTTTATACGAAACTTACTATTTCAGGAGGGGCTTTTTCTTTCAGTTTGTGTGAATGTGACTTCTTTGCATGATCTACACATCTCTTTGCAGAGTTACTTCTTTTGAAATTGATTACTTCCTTTCTTTCTTAGGAAAATTGACACAATTTTTTTTGTATCAAGATGGAGTAGTAGAAAGCCAAAAACTTTCTTTCCCAGAGACCTATTATATCTTAGAATATTTTGCCAGGCAGAAAAACAACCTACAGCCACGCTTAATAATGATAATAATACTTTTATTTCCATAAAGACAATATAAAGTTTTATAGGAAATTGTCAACACAATAAAATAAAGATACTAAGTTAATAGGTAAACACATTTCAAATATATAGACTGATGAAAGAATTGAAATATTATGTTTTTTGAAACGCTTATCTACAAAACTCTCTTAGAGAAATATTAGCCACGCATCGTATAATGCGCTTTTGTACAAACAATACATTTTGTACTGAAGTTGATCCTCCCCAGAAACACTGTATCTAGTTCTAGAGCTCTATATGAGCATAGTAGGCAGTAAATAACTGAGCTCTATTTAATACCGATCTTAAATTAACAAAAATAAACTTCAGGAAATTGAGTTTAGATATCAAATGTTGGCAATGACTATTACAATTCAGGAATTCATTCAGATAAATACTTCAAAGATATGTTATTTAAATAGAACTGCCCATTAAAAAACTGAATACTTGATTTAACGCTCTTGAACATTTATTTCCTGAAATTGTAGTATCAGGTGCAGAGAAGCTTGATAAAAAATCATCAGCAGAGGCTATGTAACTACTTCTTCAATTATAGAGTCGATGCTGTTTACATACAGAATGAACACAATAGGACTTGATATGGAGCCCTGTGGGACACCCATTGTTACGTTTCTAAGTTCAGAATTAAATTTGAAGGTAGTATTATTTTTCGTCATTTGCAATGACATAAATGGATCCTGGTCCTGCAGAAATGAATTTATCCAACTGAGAAAAACACTTCTTATACCATAATATTCCAATTTGGAAGCCAGTTTTTCATGACTGTACAGCCAGTCAGCCACCTGCATCAAACTAAAGATGCTAAACTGTGGACATATGTTCGAGACAAGTGTACCAACATGAAAAAATTTAAAAAATCCCTATTCAAATGTACGTAAGCCCACCAAATTTGACTTTTTTCAAAACTGTTTAATCCAAAATCCACGATAAATCAGTCTTCACAAAAATGGATTTTAATAAGATCAAATGAATCTGAAAATCCTAATGACTAGTATTTGAGTCATCATAATAATAGACTTATTATTGTATACCATGTCACTCACCGATTTCATTTTAACTGGAGATGTACCATTATTATTTATTTCCCTTTGTTGATACAATATTTTAGTGGACTCTCGATTGATTCTAGTTAATTTTAATTGTCAACAAGTATATTATGTACAACAGGTAAACAATTTCAAAATGTGGGCTGGAACATCACTGCATTGGTTAGCGAGAGTGCCAGTCTCGACACAGATTACTTGACTACTATCGATATTACACTCTCTTCTCTTTTCATTCACTCGGTATTACTCTGTAGCACTTGAATTATCTCAATCATCAAAAGATTTCATTCAAGTTCTCAAGATATCTAGAGTTACTGCAATAATCAAAAGACTGATTACTTTCAATTGGAATCAATGTCATTATCTCATCACTAACCTAAGGGTAAATTTCAGGCATAATTACAAAAAAACATCAAATTTCATTCAAATGGATATACACCTGAAAAATGATAATTTGGCTTAAAGTAAATGTTATTTAATATATGTTTTATTAAGGAACAAATTGAGATACTGCTATTCTAACTGCTATTATCATTGTTAAGAAAAAAATTTTAAAAAAATATTGACATTTCAAAAAGGTATCTCACATTCCAAGACATTTTCAATACTTTACTCAATGATAACTATCTATACACAATGACAAGTTCAGGGAATTTCCACGAGATATTACAAAACCCATATTTCACATAGTTGGTCATCAGGACATTGCTCTATATTCAAGTATTAATCATTTTTCTCAGCTGTAGTAGCCATATTGATGAATTTTACGTCATTTAATCCAGGGCACTGGTTGCCACAGGTGGATTTTCAAAACTAATTTTTACCTGATGCAAAGCCGTTAGTCCATCTACATTGGCAGTATCGATGTCAGCCCCTTTTTGTAAAAGTTTGAGCACTTCGTCCTTATCACCAGCAGCACAGGCAGCCAAAAAAACACATCCCGACGAAAATTTTATTTTTCGCGTATTATGTTTCGGTGACACTGGCTGACGGTTCGTATCCGATTCTTCCCAACGTTTTAATTGTTCAGCTCGTTTAAAAAGGGCCGAAGTTGATCTAGTCTCCAGCGACATGATTATTTAATACCTTTACACACGTTCCGTCACCATTACAAATAATTATAGCAATAAAATACCTAAATTCTTCATACACATAACAGAGGGTGCGGTTGACGAAATAGAAAATAAAATAAACTTCAACAGTCAACTTCATTCAGTGCCATCTAGGAGAAACAATTCGACTCACAGTTGAAAATACGTTTTGTTGTTTGTGAGTCAGTTTTTTATCATATTTGAAACAATAGCTGTAAAATAGAACAATGTTACCAGAACGTTAATTTTCAACAAAGTTGAGCATTAATCAAATATAATGGAGTGCTTCTCCATGCTCCTGTACCAATGTTAGTAATATTTATATTTGCTATTGATTTTCTAGTTTTCTTTTGATCTTTTACGTAAACATTATCATGGAATCAATTTCTTTATCCTATCATTAACCTAAGGGTTAATTTTAGGAATAGTTTCTAAGAAAACATTGAATTCCTGAAAGATGTTAATTTAGCTTGAAAGAAATGTTATTTAATATATGTTTCATTAAGGAACAGACTAAGATACTCCAATTTTGATTGCTATTATCATCTTTTCCTGTGGACACAAGTGTTGTATCGTCAGCATATAAACTGGTGCAATGTCTGGTTGTTAATTTATGCTGCTGCAGTCAACTTGTTAATAATTTTCATATTGCTATGATACAAATTTTTGTAGTAATAACTGAATACGAAAAAGTAATTTCCATGTAATTGATTTTCACTGCGTATCTCTTTGTGATTTCGAAAAGGCTGGTGGAGGAATATATCATCCCATTGTTCCATTCTATTCAATTAGATTTCGGTACTCCAGGGGGTTGCGAAACGGTCGACGTGCAGCACGCCGATATATCCATCAACAAAAATTTTCTTGAAGTTGGATTTTGAAAACGCATTCAACATGATCGACAGAAATTTGATGTTACAACAGATAAAAAAGATTTTGCCATATATCGGTGTTACGGCTCTCCAAATTTTTTGAATTTTGGTGAACATTTGATAGAATCTCGGAGAGACGTCTAACAAGGTGATCCTTCAGGACCTATATTTTCTGCCTGGTCATTCAACAGCCAACCAGAAAACTGAATTCAGGATTCAAATGTTGGTATCTGGATGACGGATGCGTTGGAGATGATAATATTGACATAATATTAAAGGATTTGGAGATATCAACAATTCAAAAGAAATTAGTCTTGAACTTAATTAACTTCGATAAATATGAATCAATTTCTAATTCAAGTATTAAATAAGAGTTTCTTGCCAACATAACGGAAGTTATTCCGCGTATAAACCTGATTCATTGTTTACATTAATCAAATAAGACGATATTGAATTGATGACCGGAACTGAAAAGTAGTCAATGAAGGTTTTTTACTTTTTTGAAGAATGGATGCAGTCTCAGAAAATGATTACGACGGAATGCTGTGAAAATCACATGATTTCACTCATCTAGATACGGAAAATATAAAATAATTTTTTAGTTTCCAATTCAAATAACTATTCGCCTCAGAAAGGCTTTTGGATTTTCCTGAAAACAACATAAAAACGACCAACGTTTCGTTTGACAATCACTCGTGCAAATATTCCAAATACAAACTCGCCATCTGCCAATTGTCATTCTTACCACATCGAAATCATCGATTTACTAACTGGCGGGATAGTCATCGGTTAGTATTTTGATATTTGATTCAGTTTTTGGAAAATCATGTTCAATTTTCAATCGGTTTTTCAGTATAACTACTATATCAGTGATTTTCAAAACACCAAGCCACATTTACAGTTATTTTTGGAGAATATTTTTAAGAAAACTAAACGTAAAATGAATCTAACGAGTCGCATCGCAATAAGAGTAGATCAATTCGACCGTTGCCGCATCGCCTTCAAACAAAATCCTCATTGATGATAAAATTATTACAACGGAAATAACTTTCAAACAGCAAATAGAACTTTCAAATGGACAATACAAATTTTTTCTACATACACGACACTAACAAAATAATAGAATGTCCTACAAACGAAATATTTGCCCCAAAATAACTTGTGATATTCAAACGTCATTTCATTTAATGCTTTTCGGTAGACACTTTTAGAGCCATGCCTCATTTTTACCCTCATTAACCCAATGTAAACAGAAGGAATAAGGAAAAATCAACATACTCATAAATTTCCATCACAGATCACAACTACGTGTTTCCAATCTAAAGACAGTATTCCCATTGAGTCGATCTTTGGAAGCTTTCTACTCTGTGGTCAGGCGAATTATTGACATTTGAAAGTTTGTTAAACTTGTTGAGGACCACGGAGTGAGCGACATTTATTTTTATGAAATTCTATCGTAACATTTGTTTTATGAAACCGAAAAGTCAGAGAGCTCTCTTCTCGAAACATCTGCAGTCTCGTCTGTACATACTCCGATCGCATAAGTGTAAATGTTTCAAGAACGAATGAGTGATTCGCGAATAGTTTCCTATAATGATGATTAGTAAGCATAAATACTGTGATATCATAAATATATAATATTATAGCATATATGTTATATAATATATATGCTAGTAAGTTAAAAAATATTGTTCAGCGAAACAGCGTGATATTGGGAACACGCGTGTGTAACTAGTAAATAACCCCCTTTGATGCTACAAATACTGCATGAAATTAAAAATGCAACTTCAAATTTTTCACAGTACAAAATTGAAAATGATAATTTTCAAATTTGTTAAAAAACGTACCCTAGACTGGTAGACAGATAAATTGTTATTTACCTTAGTTCCAATTTTTCACAGAAAGGGCGATTCAGATGTCAAAATTTGAGTATTCGATGCTGAGGTTTGTTTTCATCGATCAGGAGGTAAAAATTGAATGTGATTCTTTCATTAATATTGATGATTCATCATCATTGCATAATACACGCCAGAGGAAGCCATTGTATGGCGAAACACGTGTTGCGTTTTTTGTAAAACTGTCTAGTGAAAATCTCACAATAAAGTGTTTTTATAATACGTTAATCATTGCATAATTGATAATAATCAAATATGATTGTAGTCTTTTTTAATGTTCATGAGATAACCATGAGCGATACAAGAGATTGGGGGAAGCTATTCGAATTAAAGATCGAATTGAGTTCGAATTGCAGACTATTTGCACGACTCTCTTCGATATTCGAAAATAGCAAAAAAATGGCCGATTCCATCACATATATAGATAATGTCGTTCAACAATAAAAATACTTACAATGGTTTTCGAATTCACTTGTCAAAAATAAGTCATTTATGAAATCAAGTTATCTCAGACAATATGGTTCTCATCTCCTAAGGTTCTCATATACGATCCCTGGTTCTCTGGTAGCACATTTATAAACTTATCGAAGAAGTGGAGTAACCGAACGGTCGATGAAGCATGCTATTCAAGGATCTTTCAATTTTTCCAGGAGCTTGTTTGTATTCTGTAATCTCTTCCTGACATTCAGTGTTATTACAGAAGTTCATTGTTAGATTTTGAGCAAATTAAATTTTTCTTAGAGTGGAATAATCGAAGTATTTTGGATAAAGAGAAGAGTAAAATAACCGAACACTCGATAAAGAGGGGGAAACGGATACTCGTCATAAACCACTCCTATAAATTCAGTTGTCATCTGTCATTTAGGAATTGTTCTTCAATTTTTCATTACGGTAGGGCACTTGGCGCTTACGGCAGGGTAAAAGTGAAGCGTAGTTGGTGATTTTGCTATTATCGGACTTTCAGTAGTTTTCTTCGTGGAGAGTAAACAAATAATAGAGACAGTTTCTGTATACTGAATCTTCAGTGTTTGTGTATCAGGATAGTTCTTGAAGTAAGTATATGTTTTCTTTTCCTTTTAAATAACATTTTGCGGCATCCGCCATCTTTGCCTTACAACTCGGCGGCTTGGTGTCTAAACGGCATTACTTCATAAATTTTCATTTGTGCAAATTCTGTTCTGAATATTGAAATACAATTTTCATTTCAGTAACGCTGCTATGAGTTACTACAAACCCAGGTAAGATGAATATTGGCGAAAGTAAGGCGAATGTTCAGAAAGTATTGATGGGGTTTTATAAAATGTCAATCGTTTTTTAAATTTATGCAAACCTGGTATCTAATGCTGCTTGAAAATTACTCGACGAATTTATTTTGTCTTTGAATCTAGTTAACGGCTTCGTTTTTTATATCCGGTATTGACCAAGTAAACGCTATTTATTAAGCTTGAAAAAAACACTGATAGAGGGGGTAAATTTATCAGCATCTCTACCACTCCATTTAACTTTTGGCTGAATTTGTATGAGGTCGATACATATTTTACAAGAAAAGGTAGATATAGGAAAGGAACAGAGCAGAACTTCATATCTGTTGAATTTTGATTTATCATTTAAAATTGAGTTTGAAAATGTGGGGTTAAAACTGGTTTTTTGTCGGTTTGAAACACCCACAGTGTAGTTTTATGAAATAACTACTTTGTTTTTTACAAAACTAATGGGTGATTTGTTGATTTTGCATTAGCAAGAATGTAAAAAAAGTGTACCAGTGATACCTTTGCTTTATCTTTTGCGCTACCTAACTTTACATCTGTGAGATTGAAGTTCTCAAATAATGTGAATATAGACTTACAGTAGGATAAAGGCAGGATTACACATGCTTCATCAATGAAAAAAGCAATAAAAACCATGTTTTTATATAGCATCCTTTTCTTCTACAAGTGAAATAAGTTACCTGTTGTTACATGGGATTTTCACTATTAGATAATTTCAAAAATACAAGCAATGCTTCATTACAAGGTCAGCAATGGTTACATCGTTTTATTTTCATTAATTTGTTACTTATACTGATGACGCCTGTGTATTCTTTCTTCACGAACTGTAACGAACATATTTTTATTACATGTTTACATTCAGAATTATTCCCCAGTGGTTTTTTCATAACTATCAAATTATTGTTGCATTTTGACAAAATTGAATTCTTCTCGAAACAGGAACTAAACTGTGTGTATGTGTGTGCTGGATGTAACTTTCATGAACAAAATTTCTTGAATATGGTAATATGTTTTAATTTTACAGTTACAGCCAGTCTGTAGCAATGGTTCGAGGTAGAGGATATTCTTCGAGAAGTTCTTATCGCGGTGGTTCTGGTCGAGGTAATTCCTCATGGGGAGGAAACAGAGGACGAGGAGATGGAGGATATTCAGGTTCAAGATATTCCTCACATTTTTCTGGTATGGAATCCAGGAGTCCTTATGATTCGAAACCCAAGTATTCAAGTTCAGCAGACAGATTTTCTAGATCAGATGATTACCATAAGTCTTACAGATCTGTAAGTATTATTTTGAATGATATTTTATGCACTCAATGAATTTTTTTGATATCTCCTTGACTCACAAATCAAAATAACATTGCATTTCAATATAACAGGCTTATTTGTTATTTCAGAATAGATTTTCATTAAACAAATAATAAAAATAGCGTCACATCCACGAAAAAGATGTCAGATCTAAATAGCTGTAATTGTTGTGCCTGACTTGCCAGGAATTTCAATTTGGCTGGAATCACTGGTGAAATAGATATTCTTTTAGAGCAAATTATTTATTTATTCATTCATCCAAACAGGCTGACTACATAGATATAACAGATAAAATATATAATTTTAGTTTAATACTAATACATAATAAAAATAGTACATAATAACTACAGTACAATGTATTCATAACTTCAAATGTCAGTAAAAGAACCGCAGGGAAAGATTATATAGAAATATTGAGTAGATAATTCAATATTAATTGATGAAAACTATTTTGAGATGAAGTCCAATAAGAGGATGTTAAGACACCGATTTGATTAGCCAATCGAAGCATGTATTCGGGAGAAGACCTAGTTCCATATAAATTCACAGTATCACAACGGTTCATTAAATGGTATCAACGATAAAATTGCAGGACCATCTATTCTACTGTTTTAAAAAAATGCTTTTGATGGGGAGGTACTGTTTCAAATTCTATTCTTTAATCTCCATTTACGTATTTTAAAAAATAATCTCAGCAATTTATTTTGCACTTTTTCTATATCACCTAGTTGAATTCTCGTTTGATCAAACTTTGGATGCATAGTCAAGTTTGGAAGGTATAATAAAGTGATTTAATAGTTTTTATACTGGCAAAATGCCCACTTTCTCTGATTATGTTTCATAACATCCAATTCACAAATTGCAATTGCAAAGGAAAAAGTAGAATTATAAGTTACCCCCAAATCTTTGACGTCCTCTACAAGCTCTAATACTTAATTATTCATTGTGTAATCTAAAACAACTTGGTGTTTTATTTTATTCATAGTTAGAACATGACATTTACTTATGTTGAATGAAAGTTTATTATCATGACTCCATTTTACTATTGAATCTTTCTGTAAGAGTATACATTCCCTGTTTTAAAGTTTTTGAAAAATCTAAAATCGTCTGCAAAAAGCAAACCATATGAATGATTTTTCAGTACTGATGAAAGATCATTAATGAACAATGTAAACAATAGAGGTCCCGAATTGGAACTTATTTCAAGTTTTAATTATTTCCAGGACTCCAGCTACTTAGGCCGTGAAAGCAGGCGGTCCCCCGAACGCAAGAGAATGAGATTAGATGTAAGTATATCTACAATTTTTCGATTTCCACAGGTTTCATTAGAAAGGCAACACCGAAAAACCTATAATGGTTCAGCTCTATGATTTGCGAGTACGAGAAAAGCTGCTGAGAAATTCTGTATTGACAGAATTTATTTCAAACTGAAAGATGCAGATGTTATTCAAAACGGACAGTACAAGTAGTAATCATCCGATAGTAGAGTATAATAGAAAGAAGTAAAATTTGAATGCCTTTACGTTTTGTTTTGACTCATAAACCCAATAGACTTGACGTCTGAGGGCGATGAGATTATTCACATTGTTGCTTATCTGTGTTATCCAGGCTACTAGTTCAAGACATGAAAGTTCTTATGGAGGATACGGAGCGAGTGGTAGACACGACCCTCCCAGCTATTCGGAGCGAAGATATTCTGGAGAGAGGCACACCTCCACCCCATTCTCTACCAGAAGAGATGAATTTCGAAGGCCTTCCGGACCTCCTCGAGGAACTTATAGAGGTCGCCTCAGTACTAGGGGCACAAGAGGGCTAAGAGGTAGAGACCGCCCGATAAGAAGACGTCTGGTAGACAGTTCATATACAATACGCAAGCGAATTGTACCTAGAACATCTGACTACAGTAGGAGGTTAAAGATATCTAGAATGAGGAGGTAAATACATTTTATTGCAGAAACAAAAAAACAAAGAAAACCATGTTTTTCAATATTATTAGTTTGTGACAGTTTTACTTGAAAGTGGGCAGCGTTGCACTGGCAGCATGGTAGAAATCATGTGCATTACAGTAGAAGCATCTAAGAATTTTTAATTTTTTTTCATTGAAATTGTTGAAGAAGTGAATGTCTTAGGACAGTTCGAAAGAAAGAATAATACAATTCGTCATCCTGGTCCAGACAGTGTAACATTAAATATTTCTCTAGATTGAGAAATCTGAATCTACAATAGATCCACTTATTTTGATTTGAAATCTTCAATGTGACAAAGATGGAAGTCATGTTTAACAGAGAGTATTGGATGATTAAGTAGCGACAGATGGATAAAGATTGTTAAATGCTTATATGAATATTTTGAGGTGTTTTGAAACTAATACCATTTTCTGTGAAGTCTCCTGTCATTTGTATCTGTTTCTTTGTACCAAGTATTTTCATTTTTAACATGTTTGATCTTGCTGTGTTTATCTGTGTACCACATTACTTTTTCTGTCTACCCGTTTGTTTAGTTATCTTTCACTTGAATTATCTTTTTAACACACTTCCACTTAGGTTTTCTTTTTTTCCAAGTTTTACAATTCCTTCCTTTTAATCCCTTTCTACTTTACATATATCAGTATTCATTTGCTGACTTTTTGTTACCCTTTGTTTTTTATGTATTCAAATCAATCTGTTTTTTCCTTCAGCTATTATATTCAACTTTCTGAATTGTGTGACGACTAATATTGTGTCCTCTAATTTTCCTTTCGTTATCTTATCTGTTTTGGGACTCTACTTGTTTTTTTGTTTTCAAACATTTCTTATGTGGTTTGGGAGGTACTTTCTGTTGGAAATTACTGTTTGTTGGTAACCAATTCTTTTCTAAACTTTCAATTAAATGTTTTTTCTGACATCATTGAAAATTCTACAAAATATGAGATTATGCATTTTTTGAAATGCACACGACATGCAAGGGATCAGACAAAACCGAAGTCTTGAATCGTGTGGTGAAATAACATCAAACATGTTGAAGGATAAATGATACCAACATAATAACGACATGACTGAGCGGGCAGGAATTAACATTTCAGATACCTGTCTAGTTGATACATATCCTTCCAGGTAGAAGTGTAAGGGATCTTGCAATTAGAAGGATAGACGGTTAAGCTGCTTATTGAGTGGTCTCAACTCAAAGTTCAAAAAGCTTGAACAATGAAACAATTTCAAATCTTCTTATTATTCAAATAAAATGTTTATAAGTTTGAAAGAAATAACTGGCTTTGACAAAAATAACTTGAAACATTCAAATGAACAAGTTGGTTAAGTAGCAGTGATTGTTGAATCATTCTATTCTTTAGTTTGTATGATTATACACAAATTATTCATATACAAATACAATCTTTACATATTTATGTAATTTCTGTATAGGCCAGAGCGTGAACTATAATCTTAAAAATACCTTTATTTTGACGAGAATACTAGTAAGTCGAGCACGACAGAATGTTCAAAAAAGAAAAAGAAAATAATTTTGACCAGCTTTTTGAACTTTGTGACCAACCATTGTGTGGTGAATCGAAAAAGATTGACTGTACGAGGTATGTTCATGGGTATGGAGAGTTCAATTGTCAATTTTTTCGTTATGTTGGTATACATGACCCTGAAGTGTGATTACGTTTTCTGTATTCATTGTTTACTTTGTCGTATCTCCCAACTAAACCAACATAAAAAAATTTTTTTTGGAGGAAGGTGTTTTTATGAATATGGCCTACAGCGATAGATTGGTGCTTTTGCGGTCAGGTTCCATTATATTTGTAGGTTTCTCTGGATTTTTGACCATCTTCCATTTCGACTGAATATATCAACATTTCTCCCAAATGACTAGTTGCCATCTTCAGGAGTACAAAAATTATTATGATTTGAATCCAAAGTTCTTAGTCACTTTTGTACAGGCAGTGTTCATAGGAATTTTCTTGAAGTGCTTGTACAATTCTGTCAAAAATGATTTCTTGCCATGGTATCGTGATGTGGATTTTTGCCACTTTTACCTCCATCGTTATTTGCGAACATAGTTGATGATTAATCAATCAATCAATCAATCAATTTTATTGGTAATAATACACATCGTGCTTTTACAAGTCAAGAATACAATTTACAAGAATACATACAATTATAAAATTACAGTTTAAAAAATAAAATGAGTAAAATAACATTTTTTTCGATTTTACTAGGAATCATTTTAACTCTTCTTTCTAGACTGGTTTTTTTTTATAATAATGAGAATTCAAATTTGTTCTGGTTCGGATCTTCGAATTTAAAAATGTCTTTTTCTTTGTTAAGTATTGCTGAAACCTTCAGATTGTTTTCAAAATGAATTGTATATGATTTGGTAGCAAAACACCTGAAAATATTCAAAGAAGCGATTGCAACAGATGTGGATTTTGAAAAAAATGCGTAGAGCAAAACTTCATGGAGTTTGAACAATTAAGAATTATCCATCAAGACCTATATAATAAATGAATAGAACAAATGAGACGATTACGATCTACCATTCAAGGTTTTTGTTTAGTAAAAAAACTACAAATAAGAATAGTATTGTAATTCTGGCATCATTTTATCTTCGATTTTTTGATAAACGTTATCAAGTCTCACAAAAATAATGGACATTTTTGTTTACAATTTTACTACTATCCAAGTTTTCAAAGGAATTACATTTCTACCTATACCATCTTTTATAAATTATCGATTGAAGATTTAAAAGGGGCATCCAGTTTCCATTGAGTTGAGGATGAAGCAATTGACTTGGTATTTTACACATTTTTACCATGGACCCTGTTTTCGACCTCGATGATCGATTATTCCAAATGTAAATCAAAAGTGGAATTTTAGTATACTTCTCAAACTGAATAGTAAGATCACAGCAAATTGGACAATTTTCATTAAAAATACTACATGAATCACAAATTAAGGTGAAAAATTTATACTAAATTGACGATCATAAAAATAAAATACTTGAACTATGTGACTGGAGTGGATATAAAGGACGATGGCACATAAATGATGCTACTTTATGCTATATTGCTGATGAGTTTCATGAAATGAAAATCCTTATGTAGAATCTACACTGACGTGGACGAGATATTGCATGAAATTGTCATATGAATTGCAATAATTATTTGTGTGAATATGTAATTGATTTTGTAGATGAAGACCTATATAGATTCTTCGAAAACATAGTTTACACTGGGTTTTCTTGAATTACGATGGTGATGATGAATGGTTTATCATTTGGGAGAGAGGTATGGGAATATGTAACTTTCATTCCGGAATGGGTAATCTCCTATACCATAAGTACTTTATCAGCATTGTATGAAAAAACTGATCCAAAATGTTATATGACATTTTAGTTTTTTCAAACTTAATGTCGGCATCTTTGACTCACCCTGATGAAATTGACTAGTCTTCAGAGAATTTAGAGATTCATAATTTGGACTAAATGGTGTTTGGCTGAATTGCATTTCATAGTTAACTTTTCTCTTTTCTACTTCCACATTGGTATAGTTGAGTCTCACAAGTGATTTTCACAATGAACATTGAACACTTCAAAAAGTATAGCAAGTGTTGCACAACGTTATCCGGGAGATCCAGAAGAAGACCACATAATTTAGTACTCACTAAATGGGTTTTTGGGATTTTGTTATTTGACATTGACTTGTAAAAATCTATTTTTTGATTTAGCGCAATCGTTGCAAGACGGGCAATCAGAAGGAGGGACAGTGAGAAGGAATCTGATGATGATGCAGAAAAAAAAGAAAAGAACGAAGACGAAGAAGTAGAGAAAGAAGATGGTGACAAAGATGGCGAAAAGAGTCCCACAAAAGATAAGGATGCTGCTGATAAAGATGACAAGTCTGAGAGTGGAGACGAGAAGAAGAAAAAGAAAACTTTCATCAAGCTGCATTGCCCTCAATGTTCGGTGAAGGCGATCACTTTCAGAAAATACGAAATCCATCTTCAGAGCAAGACTCACTTGTTCGCCATGCGGAAGGTCGCTTTGAAACAAAAGGGTATTCTGGCTCAGATGAGGCAGGCCCAGAGGAATACTCAAAACGAACTTGAGAAGAGTAGTGATGAATTGTCCACCAAAACCAATTTCTGTCCACTCTGCAAGCTAAATTACAAACAGAAGAAGGCTGTGCATCAACTTTCAGAAGCTCACAAGAATATGAAGAAGTTTTTGATGCCGTACTGCAAAGTGTGCAATATTACGTTCAAGAGCCCCATGATTTTCGAGAACCATCTGTGCTCCATCGACCACATGAAGGTAAGTAAATTCTAGCCTTCTACTTCATTCATGTAGGTATTTTTGAAGCTTATATCGGAAGTTTCAATTCTGTAGTTTAGGAAGTCAGTTTCTATTTGGCATTTTTTCTTGATGCTTAGGCATAGTAAAAATCAACCAGTAAGTCCACTCCCGCTATCATTCATAAATTCACAAAGTTCTTGGTAACCTCAAAACAAAGTGTGGAGTCAATTTCGTTCTTTTACCATGGGCATGCGTTCATATAAAAACGAAATTTAAGGTTATTGTAGAATATTTTGTGGTAAATCATGATAACCAACTACAAAAACTGTAAACAATAATAACAATCACGAATAAACAAGACACAACATCAATTTCCTACCATTTATTATAACTATTCCGATGTCTGTGGTAGCGTCAAATCCTTCGATACTATAGCACTGTACGCGTTGGATGAGAATCCCATTCTAAGAGCTGTTAAAGGTCCCCGGCATCTCGGGCGGATCACGTGGTAAGAGAGCCTACTAGTTGTTTTATTCTACTGTGGCTTAGGTTTGCTCGTCATCTTCTGTGGGCACTCCAAAGTGCTATTATTCCACAGATGAAGTATTATGCTGATTTTGTTGGTGTTTGCTTATTTTCATAAATTTTCATAGAAAAATAACCATAGTAACTGTAGAGAAATTACTATTCTTAGCTGTAATATTATCATCTATTTTCATAAAGTATTGGTCAAATCCATAGCATAACTGATATAGATATTTTCGCTACTTGGGACATCTGACCAGTTCTTTTTTTCTAAGTCTGTGGCAAACTTTGCATCCCCCTTTTTTTCTTCTGTCTTTTAAGGCACCCATTCCAAAAACTTGTTCCCTGTTCTAATTTCCATAGGTCCTCTGCCTATTACTTGCCATTTGTAATTTAGTGCCTCACCATTGCATAAAACAGTGTGCTGCATCTGTTCCCTTGTCGAATTGCCTACAGCTAAGATTTCTGTTTTAGAGCCCTATTTAAGTGGAGTTTAAATGGGGTGTTCAGTGATGCTTGTGACGTTTTTTGAATTCCTATTACTTCAAATGGGTTTTTTCAAATTAGTCGCACATTTTTAGTTAACGTGTTCAATTCAACACCAAAAACATACTCAACTGATGTAGTAACTTTATTGGATTACTTCAGTATTTTGAATTTTAAAACTCCGAAGTAGATAATACACTTTGTACCCAGATTCAATTAGAATCTTTCTATAAATTGATGGGTGTAGCCGTTACTACGTGGTAGGAAATCATAATGAAGAAAAAGGTAATGAAACTTTCTATGCTTCCTACCACTTTTATTTGTAACTAACGTTACTGCAGTTTCTTCCTATAAGGAAATTTTCAAACTTACATATTAAACTAACAATGATTGATTACATTAGCCCTTATATAACACCACAGTAGGTAATAAAAGAGGTACTTAGCTTGATTGAGTACCTGAATTTTGTCTACTAGTGACAATGTGGATATACTAATTTGAAAGCCAATGGGTAAACTAAATCGATTTGATCATTTAACAGGTTGCACCCGCAATGTTTATGCTTGTGAATTTCCAAGGATTCCAAATAATTGAGTTTGCAACCCTTCCTTGCATAGTGCAGAATTTCCGTAACGTCTAGATTCGGAAACTTGTGGTTGCATGCTTTGAGAACGTCGAATCATTTTTATCTAGTCTGAAGGACCTTTCATGTTCAGCATACCGTTTTTGTAAATTTTGACCACATTGTCCCACATACACTATTACACTCCGGACACTTAAGCTTATAAACTCCAGATTTCTCGAACTTGTCCACTTTATTTTTGGCATTGTTATATGGAGATTATGACAAAGATATTCTGTAATTACATTCAAAAATATAGTTACTGCAACTCCTCATTCCGTTTGTCCGATAATGGGAAGAATCATTACATCCGTGATTACTGGAATGAAAACAGCGGTTAGTCCAGTCATTATAGTAAGTTCACCTCGGAATTCGGGATACCCAGCTGTAAGTCTGTAAATACTTACTTGACACCCTGAAAGTTGTCTCAAAACCTACATATGGTATTAAATTTCAAGGTCAAAGGTCACAAAAATCGGTTTTTTGCGCTTTTTTTGTAAATATCTCGTTTCCTATGGGTTTTTTGCTGTTTATTTGCTGTGTATTCATTATCAATATTGTAGAATATAAAATTCTCGACAAATTTTGTTGAAAAAGTTTTTTCATACGATGAACTGTTTTCGAGATTGAGGGCGGAGAGCGCGCGGTCACAGGATCACTTCAGGTCAACCGGTGTCTCCGGTCGAAAACGCGCCATATATAGTAGATGAACTATCAATAAATCAATGATTATAAATATTTATCAATTTTTATAAACTACTATATTATATTTTATAATTTTTTTCCTAACCTATGGACTTTTTATT
>WOGO01001441.1:0-18201 GCA_015342085.1 Leptinotarsa defecta
TCAATAATTTCTTGAAGTATTTTTTTCACTACTTTATAATATTCCATTTGTTTTACCGTTTGATCCCCAAATATCTTTACTGTGTGCAGTGTTTTACTAATCTTGAGTATTTCCTTTGCATCGGCTGGGTTTTTGAATGTTACTTTCAGAAGTCTACATTTATCTTTTGAGAACTTGCCGATTCTTTGCAGTCTTATGTTGGTGTCAGTTAGACTAACATTTTTGAGAATATTCATTACAGTTTCTTTCTCCTCGTTTAATCTTTCTATATGGTTGGTTTTGGACGATTCCTTAATATTTGCTATCATAACATTAACATAGGTTAATTATCACTCCTCGTGTTACAAATAAGTGACTGTTTCAAAACAAAAATTCATTGAAGATTATAATGCATTAAAACTAATCAATACAGTTTAATACAATAAAAAAAAAGTCTGTTTAAAATCTGTTTTTCCGTTAATCAGCTGTCGCCCCCATACGAACGACAACTCTTAGAAGTTGAGAACTTGTGCGAGATGAAGACTAAGGAGGTCTTACCTTTTAACGTGTGATTCCTACACTGTATTAATTAGTTTTGATATGGATTTTCATCAAGTGTCGGCCAGTTTTATTCAATTATAATGTATTTGTTAAAAATCTATATGTAAGTAAATAATTAATCCGCTTTTGTTTATTATAATAGATTGTTTTGAAATGTTATTCATGAGAATTTTGTCAATGATTCAACTTCAATTTATTGTTAATCGTTCTTTCATTAATTCAAAAACCATTATTTTTCAAGGCTAGAATTACATAAACATTTTAAACGTTATTATTTTATTCAATCAATTAAATTATATAATCAGGTGCAACCCAGTACTTCTTCAGCTATTGAATATGCAAGTTCACCAACCATTGCGGAAAAAGAAAGTAGAATGATGAAAATTGCAGTTGGTTTTTCGATGGTCATTTGAAATCAAGATTTGATGGAGATCACCCTTAAAAGTAGAAAATATTCTGCGAATAACAAAAACTTTTTCTGACTTACAAGATAATGATATAACTTCCGACGATTCCGATCCGGAATAATTTACAATTATGACACTGACATTTAATCACTTTTTTATGTAAATATTGCTTGACAAAAAAGTTTTTTTAATTTCATATTATAAATGTGTAAGTTAATTCATTTTTGAAAAATGTTTTTTCTTTTTTTAGTTTGATGACGTTTTTTTATAAAGCTCCAAAATGGCTCTCTATAGTATATTTTTTTCTTGTGTATACTATGAATAGGAAACATGCACACTCTCTCATATTTTACAGGCCAGTAGCGCGCAGCTGCTAAGCTATGTCCTCTTTTATCTCATGAAACAAAGCCTGGCTACTGTTACCTATGAACATATTTTCATGTGCAACCCTATAGGTACTACTCTACTTGCAATAAAATTATCTGCATTTTAATTTATATTTATCTTGGTAAGCAGATGAGCGCAATTACTAATATCAATTTACCCGTTTGTACGTGGCTACCAACTATTAAGGAACAAAAAAAGATAAGCAATCGATCAACTATATATAGCGAATGTTGTATCCTTTCGATTTAATTTCGAGTCGTTTGGCAACCAAGACAGTCAAATTTGAAAAAATTATTTTTTATAATTTTAATTATTCGTTGCCATGAACAATTTTTTACGGCAAACCTATTGGTACACGTTCACAAACATATTTTATTTATTTAAATATTACATTCACCTGGTTATCAAATTGGTGAAGGTCGATCTTACTTGGGATCCTCTACTACAATATGATTGAAGAGAATTAAATTGAGGCTAGTAGGACGTGGTTGAATGGAATGTGAAGCACCAAAAGTTTCGTCTGCTACTGCGGCAGACATCATTCGTGATATGTGCGTTTCCTGCAAGGACGAATGTTATATCTCGACTAAATGGCGAGCTATGTGTTCACTCCAATTTATGATTTCAGAGAGTGGTGGAAATGCTGGTGAGGGCGATGGCGGGGTGTCCACCCCACGCACATACCACTTATTATGTCTGCCGCAGTAGTAGACGAAACGGTTGGTCCTTCACGTTTCATTCGACCACGGCGTACCAGCCTGAATTATCTTATCTTCAAGCGTGACTCCGGTCGTGAATGTATATGCTCTTATATAATAATTTGATTTCTGTAAAGAAACAAATTTTTTTAAAATGACGTTTTTCCAAAAATTGATTTACTCAAGAATTGGAAAATGGAATGAATTCTTGTCTGAATAAATAAGGGTTGCTCACATTTGACCATTATTAAGAAAGTAAATTTGATGGATGTTGATGTTGAACATTCACACAAAAAATTATAGAAAATAAATTTTGAAGTGCCAACATGGGTAACTATCAGGATTTGTACATCTACCATGCATGCAAGTTATATTTATCTAACCGTTTTCAATATTTTGGAAATATCATATCCACTGTTTCCACCCATGTTCAGTAAAGATGCCAAGCTTTCTATTCGTTTTCCCAAAAATAGTTTAGCTCTTTTGGAAAACATACTCAATATGTCATCTCTCGACTTTCCCAATTTTTTCAAACAATCATCATTTGTCATTGTTGTTATATTTTCGAATCCAAAATCTCCACATATCTGAAAAATATATCAGGTTAGTCAATCTACACCTATGCTATGAGTCATTTGCTTGATAAAATATATATAAATATATATTATTTTACTCATCTATCTATATGGGTAATTGTTTTATATATTGATAATTTTCTAATTAAATATGTAGATGTGCATATGTACATTTTATAATTTGAATCGATCTTATAAATCGCCTTTTCTCTTTCTGTAGCTTTCATTGTATTAGATGATAAATTTTGAGTTGTTTTAGATCACATATCCACTTGACATGTCTATTGCTACACAATACAGGATCATAATAGTAATTTGTGTCTACACGAGTCAACATGAATATTTACAAATTGAACTTTGATATTAATATTAAAAATAACCATTCATATACATTTCAGTGATTTCAATGACGATTTTAAAATCCAGATAGACTTCAAGAACATAGGGTCTCGAAGCTAATGAATAGTTGAAAACTACTTTTTCAAAACCAATCTTTAAGAGAAAGGGATCAATTAGTTAAAGGTTTGTGTATGAAAAAATAAAATTTTTTATGCCGCGGAGGCTTCATAGAATAAGGAAAATTTTCACTTTAAGACCTAAATGAAAATATACAGACCAAGTGTTGAATATATGAAAAAAATTGAAACAAAAATTGAAGAATGTAAAATCAATTTTATCAACATTTCACCTCTATTTTTTCAATGCATACATAAATACGCGCACTCACGCCACCAGGCGCACGCAGACATACATAGGTATATATTAGTCTAATTACCAGTGTTCAGCCATAAAAAATGCATTTCAAATGTTTTTTTTTTTTCTAAAATATTAGAATTGATGAGGAGAGAAAAATCATCTTCTAATCATTTTAAATTCTGTAGTAGTGTAAGTTATCAACTTGAGGAGATAACTATTATGTTTATTTGAAAATATATCTATATTTTTCATTTAATTTATGTATATACCAATAATAGTGCTGATAGGGTCACTCAAATAAATTATACTTACATAATGTCCACTCAAAACTGAAGCATCAATAGGATGGGTATTTAGGAAATCAATTTGAGTTACAGTAATTATATTTATCTTGAATGATTCTGGGACTGGTTGTAGTAAAGCAGAAAATCGCCTGAAAATGGTTTATCGAATAAAAACTTCAAAAGAGGTAATCCTTTACTTACTCTTGTAGAAAATCAACAGCTACTGAGGTATTACAAAACCTCAATAACTTCTCTTCGAATGGCCATGAAACATCAATTTTTCCAGAAGAATGTTTGTATGCTCCAAGATACCCAAGATGTGGAATATTGCTAATTATATACAGATTAAAATCTTCTGGTTTTCTAGGCGGAGCATCAAGTATCAATATTTGTTCTTCGTTATGCATAATGACCATGTGTGGCAAATCTTCTTTAGACGTGCGTTTCTTTAAATTATTTAGTACTTTTGAAGCAGCATTACTTTTATCATCCTCACTGGTCAGGTCGACAGTTGACATATTCAATTCCTTTTCTGGATATCGCTTTCTTGAATAGGGTCGTTCAATCAACCAATGTCCACATTTGTAGTCGTTTTTTCCAGTCATTTTATTAAAATCTTCTGTAGATGTGAGAGACTTATTCACATACCGATAAGTTTCAACATCATTACCTGTATAATGCTTGAAATAGGGACCAATGAAAATCCTATCGATATAGCTTTGGTCAAAATATATCCCAAATTCAACATGATCATATCCACTTTTTAAAGGATCATTAGTAACTTTCACTGTACATTTATTATCTCTAGCAATCCTTCCTATCCGAACCAAATCAGTATATCTTATTGAATAATCTATACTCACAAAGTAGAGGTAGGTAAAGTCAGAATTTAGGTAAATCATACGCCATTTACAAACCGGATAAATTTCTGGCAAAGCAGCCCACATATATAACTTATCCTTATCAACCGACATCTCTCCTAAATGACCAGTAGATTCTTCAACTAATTCTTGAAGCTTGTAATTCTTTTTAAAAATATTCAGAGTTTGATAATCACCATTCAAGTCTCTATGATCGAAAATATCTTTTTTTTTTGAATTATCAACTGACTTGTCTTCCATTTCTCTACTCGCCAGATCTTCTTTGTTGAATTTTCTAGTGCAAACACCACATATTTCAAAATTATTTTTGATCTCTTTTAAAATGAATGAAACGCTGTCTGTTGGATAACAGTCAGGAAGTCTACCATGCAAAATCCATGAAATCACATCTTCTGTTCTTTCTTCTGTTATATGTTTACTCATTGTTCGTTCCAATGTTTTAATGTTGACATAATTTTTGGGAGGTTTCTTATTACTTTTGTTAATGAGGAGGCGTGAAGGTCGATTTACCATACTCCAGATATTAATTTTGCCAGTTTCAAAACTTTTAATGAGAACTTTCCATGGTAGTAATCGTGCGTAGCCATCCTGAACAGTTTTTGGTCCTATTTTTTTCAATAACTCTAAATTTTTTTTATCAACAATAATTTCGCCATTAAACACTGGTTTTACTTTCACTTCTCCTGGTGGAACTAATGAAAACTTGTTTCTGCGTTGAAGAGCACCATTTTCATTGAAGAGTGCTAATGATGTAGATGTAGAAGTGCTATTTTCTCTACGTTCACTGAGCGTTTGTTTACGTTTACTTTTGACCTTATCAACTAGTATATTTCCCATACATTGCTCAATCAATTTTTTTTTCAAAATATCCGCCTCGAAAATTTTTAGATCTTTATCCATGTACTGAATTTTTGCCTTATATATATCAGATTCTTTTATGTTGTAAGAGAAATCATTTTTTTGTTCATTCACACCAACAGTTTTAGTTTTTGGATACACTGATGGTAATCCTCTTGTCCTTGCACAGTCATCTAGTTCTACCTCATGAAGTATTTCATCGGAATATTCAATATAATTTTGATCATATTTTTTTTTCCTTTTAATTCTCATTGGTCTTTTAGAATTAGACGAAATATTGGTACCTGTACCCACATGAGAACTAATACTATCTGATGTATTATGAGAATCGTCATTAGGCTTGAAATCTTCAACCTCGTTGGAAAGTTTGGACAATTTCTCACTTCTTTTTTCTGCATAATTATCTCTCGTTTCACTTTCATCTCTTCCACCACATCTGTGTTTCTTAAAATTCAGTTTTCTGGTATGTTTACATAATTCTTTTGTTGATTCTATTTTGTTTTGTTCTTCATCGTCTATTCTTTCAGTAAACTTACCATGAACTTTTAGATCGTCACACCTCTGTTCTGAAATTATATTGCCCTTCATTGACTTATATGGAATGAATGGTGATTTTCCCTCACAATAACAATCGTACAAATTATGCATTAAGCAATATGGTATTATTTGTGATAAATTTAGTCTTGGCAAACTCACTGTACATTTTCTTGAGAAGTCATTGTCCGGTATTTGAGTAAAGAAAGTATCAGAACCACTATCTACGAAATCTGAATATTTGGCAGGAGTTTTCGTATTTCTTCTCAATTTACTTCTCCTACCCAAGCCAACAACTATTGTTTCATTTTTTGTATGAATGACAGTTTGAGTAAATTCTCGCTCTTCTTTAGCCAAATTTTTTTTTGCTTCATCTTCAATACGGTTAACTGTATGAGATGACAATAAATCTGTACCAGCTGGTAAAGTGAGACTATGTTCATAAATCAAATCTTTTTCTTTTGGACAAGTGCAATTGAACATACATTGAACCAATTGACAGTGGTAATTCAATATATTCTCACATTTCAAACTTTTACACACACACCCCAAGTGGCAGTGTGGCTTTTCACAATTTTTTTCTGTCTGATTTTCTTCTACCTCAACATTCACTAGTTTACAGTTAAGTCTCAGTAACTCGTGTTCAACCTTAGTCTTCTTTTTATGTGGTTTTTTAAAAATACTCACATTACTGTCAATAATAGGTGATAACTTTTCAACCAACTTTCCTTCATCCTTTATTTGAGATTCATCATCTTTTATAAGTGTAGGAGCAATTTCCCTAATTTCAACATATCTAATTAAGTCATCAATAACAGCTGCAACAGTATCTCTGGAATTTTCATGTTTATTTAAAGAACTTTCTGTATCATAAATTGTGTTTGACTTTCTTTTCCTAACAATAACTTTTTCCTGTTCGTTATGATATTTTAGCGGAAATTTGAACGACTTCGGCGCACTCAAATTATTTTTATTTCTAGTTTTCAAAACAGACAATGCAAATTCAATTTGCCCACTATCTAATTGTCCGTCAAATATTTTCAACCTATTTATAATAAGATCAGGAAAGGGGAGCCCAGTTGTTGGTACTACCTCCAATGATATTTCAGGTAGAATTTTGAAATGTGTTTCCCAGTCGTCATGGCCAGTTATCTGAAGTTCACTCTTTTTACATAAAGGTCCTGGACGATACTTCACCCCTGCATTGATTTTTTTCTCTCCTTCTAGTAAAGAAAATTTTCTTCTAGTGTTGATAGGTGAGCTACCCTTCATCAAATTTTTACATCCAATATTTGCTATGCATTTGTCATGTACTTTACTCTTAACCCACAACTTTTCATTATCGAAAAGTACAAAACTTCGATTGAATTTTTTATTCCATTCAACAGACTGTTCCTTCGGAAATAGGTTGGTCTTTTTCAACTTTTCTAGTTTTTTCAGTTCTCGTTTTTTTTCTCTCTCCAATAATTTTCTTTTCTGAGCAACAGTTTTAGCTTTTAGTGATTGTGGTTTTTGAGTTTTTTCTCCAGAAAGTGTTTCAAGTTTACAAACCTTTTTCAACAAAAGAGGACCTTCATCTAAAACATTTTCTTTCAAACCCTCTTCAGCACCACATTTGGGGACCATATAACTTATGTTCAATTTGGAATCTCCTACTAAAAACTCATCCAAACTGTCACTGACAAACGGAGATTTTTTCTCAAATTCGCTAGTTTTATCTCGAAATGATGGTTGAGAATTTCCATTAAATGGTGCAATTTTGTTGTCTTTTCTCCCTGAATCTATATGAACTTGATAACTGTCCGAATTTGACTTCAATTCGTCATCATAACGTTTGAGAGAACATTTCTGTTTATTTATAATTTTTCTAATTTGATCTAGCACAATATGCTGATTATCATCTATATCTTTTTCAAAATTGTTGCTGCTGCATACTGAATTTTCTTCTGGTTGTTTGATGACTAAGTTTTTTTCAGTATTTTCTTTTTCGTCAAACTCTACACCACCTTGAACATCTGATATAACAAATCCTAACTCGTTAGTCTGTAAAAACAGGTGATTTTCTTTCATCAAGTGTTTTGAACTGCTTATTTTTCCATCTACAGCTTTCTTTGTACCACCGTCTTTTGCCATTATATTTAATAATTTTGTATTGCACTCAATACTATCAACTATCTTTGTTTGGGGTTGCAGAAATTGTTCCTTTTTTCTTGTTCTGAGGGAACTTAATTGTAGTTTCAAATTATTTCGAATGTTTTCTACATTTTCTAAACTAACAGTTTCGTCTCCAATCAAACTTTCATTATCAAATGAAGGAGCAAAATAATTCTCATCGCTAATATCTTCATGACTTTCATCACCACTTTCATTTTCATTTTTTGATACTTCTTTATAGTCCGAATCAGATGAAGTCTCAAGAGCCATAGTTTCCGGATGATTAATATTTGTGAGTTGAATTTGATCTTGTAATTGAACAATACTTGGAATTGCCGTGTTATCATTAAAGCCATTTTGAACTTCGGCAGATTTTTCATATATACCTTTGATTTCTTTTGAAATATTATCTGTTTGTTTATTGCCTTGTAATTGAAAGGGTATGAATCTTGGGTTGTCATCTTTAGTTAATGGAACTTCAGTTAATTCATTTGATTCTGTCCCATGTATCTCAGTATGGTGTACTTGTTTCTCACTTTCAGATTCAGAAATTTCTTTTTCAAGACAAAGTACTTTGATACTTTTCCGAGGATATGTCTCAACATATTCAATTTCCCCAGAATTTCTCTCGAAGTCGTTTGTTTCTGACGGTCTTTTGGAACCAACAACTGATTTTTCCTGACAAAAACTTTTTCGAGGATACGTTTCCAAATACTGAAAGTTGTCTGAAGATACTTTGGTACTATATTCCTCTTCGAAGTCATCATCTTCCTCATTATTTACTTCTATTACTCTAACTTCCATTATTTCAGAAGTTTCATTTTCATTCGTTTCTCGAGCTTCTGTTGGAAGTACATCATCAGAGTTACACCGAGTATTCACTGTACATATGTCATCTATTATTTCATTTATTATGTAGTTATTTGTAACATGCGCTTCTTCCTCTTCGTCATCAGTATCCGAAAATGGTTCAGCATTTATTTGTTGTAAGATAGGTTTATTTACTTCTTCAATGTTTTCTTCGGATCTCAATTTCATTAATTTTTCCAATAAAGCATCACGCGACCAGCCCGTATTCTTTAAAAATTCTTGAATTGGATCTTTCTCTGCCATGGTGCTGAAAGAAAAGTATTTTTTTTGAATCAGATATTTTTTGAATGGAACACATTTTTTATCAAAAAGGAAAATAAGCGGCACATTTTTTATTTTTTCGTAATGAATAGTATGCAATGAGTACAACTAGAAATTGAAAAATATACAACGATATCAAAATTATATTGAAGATAGATAAGTTCTTTAATACTCTGAGCAATGAGAAGAAAAAATTACAAAACCGGTCATTTGAATTTGTATCGATACGCCATTTTTCGCACCTACTATACCGCTTCCTTTTATTCAGCAAGAGAGTCAATCACAAGCAACAGATATTTGTTATCAGTCTTGAAAATTGCGAAATGAAACTTTCTATGTTTTTTACCAACAACTAACGTTCCTGCAGTTTCGTCCTATACGGACATTTTCAAACGACTACATAAACTCGTTTGAAAATATCCATGAAAAGACGAAACTCCAGTAAAGTGGTAAAAAAACATAGGAAGTTGTATTTCTAATTTTTTATAATGATCTCCTAACACATAGTAACGGCTACATCCATCAATTTATTAGTCTTGTTACTTCTTTGAGTGTCGTCATCAGCAGTTGGCAATATCTCTATCATCCCTTAGCCTGATGATTGTTCAGAACTAGTCAAAAATTAAGGTCTCTAGCCAGGGGAGTTTGTCTTCAACGGAAGTCTTTAACCTATGACAAGTACGTCAACGTCGTATCCCCTTGACGTTTACAAAACTTTCAATCGCATTCCAACATTTATCTTACATGGAGACTGTTGCCATTACAACTTGTCGTACATATTGAAAAACTTAGAATTGACGAATATATGTATGCTTCGGACTGAATATACTTTCTTCGACCAACTTCATTTCTTATTTCGGTTGACACATGCTCTAGTAACTCATATAACTCTCTTCATCACAAATAAATCATTCAAGACGAGCCCTTTATCTACGTCAGACTTTATCTGACAGATATTTCTTTCTCTACGGCTGTCATATTTCGATCAACTCTATATCCACTTTTCAAATAGAATACAAGCGGATGTATCGATTCAATAACAAGTATATTTTTTTAAATGACAGAATACAAACACTACAGGAAATTCCTTAAGGCGTTCTTAGAGCGGTGGTTGTGCGAAAGTAGCGATTCACGTTGGATTTGAATTGCTGGATTAAATTCATTCGGAAAAACGTTCTCAGAAAGTTTATTCTACATACACGCAGTTCTTCGCATGAAAGAGTTCTAAGCAGTGAAGTTAGAGGTGTGCTGAGTTGAACCTAAAAACAATGAGCAGCCGCAGTCCGTCGCGTATTTCTGATATGTACATCGCTTGTGTGGAATCAAATGTGCCAAGTAACTTGAAAGTATCTCCCGTGAAAGTATCTATAAAAGAGAGACAGCCTCCAACCTTTCTTCGATGTTCCACTATCAAGGTTGCAAGATATGTTCGACTCTCCAATCAGGCGGATGGCTTTTTTCTGAATGGATTCAAGCACTTCAGGGTATGCTTATGGGCGGAGCTCCATATATGAGGACAATAATCAAAAGAAGGTCTCATCTGAGCTTTATAACGCATCAAAATTTGCTGAGGTATGTGCAGTTTTCTGGTTCGGAACAGTGTTCCAAGCTTTTGAGAAACATTTGCAATTCCAGCGATATGATTTTGCCAAGACATATTGGTATCCATTTTAACCCTCAACAAACTTATCGAAGCAGAAAATGAAATTGTCCTGACATTATTATATCCGGTTCGGAGACATTTATCTTTTTGGAAGAAACCGATGTCTAGTTTTTAGTGGCATTACATTGAACCTGGTTACTTTCGCCTCAATTCGAAATCACCTCTAGATCCTCATTAAGATATGCAACCTCCTGGTGCCATATTGAACATGTGCATCTGGAGCCGATGTCCTGGAATCCAAATAGAATGACGAGACAAGTGTGCTGTCGTCAACAAAGCAATATATTGGATTCTTGGTTTTTTTCCAATCAGTCAATGACCTACAATAAAAAAAGGGGTTGGAGACGGCCACTTGCAGGAAACGTTCTTTCAGCAAGCTGGAGAGCCATACACAAAAATGATCCGACAAGTTACAGCATTGAAGCTTGGACAGCAAACTCTTATGCCACACACGGTCAAAGGCTTTAGAAATAGCAAGCGTAACTAACATCTCTTGACTCTCCATGTTCCTCGATTGCGTTATTCCAAATATGGGTGACATACGATAGAAGGTCGCCTATTGATCTTTGTTGCCGAAATCCGTATTAATAATCGCTCAAGATGTTGAAGCTCTCCAAATATTGAGGGATATAGTGGTTTACGTATTTCTCCATGATTTTTGATATCACTGATAGCAAAGCGGATATGATGTGAAAGTCCATCGGAAGTATCTCACACATTAAAAGGTAAGACCTCGTTAGTCCTTAGCTCGCACAAGTTTCTCAACTTCTGGGAGTTGTCGTTCATATGGGGGCGACAGCTGATTAACAGAAAAACAGATTTTTTTAAACAGAAACAGATTATTATAGAGATTTTCTGAAAATAAAGTCCAATTTTAAACAGAAACAGATTATTATAGAGATTTTCTGAAAATAAAGTCCAAAATAACATTCACATTCTGGACGCAAATCAATATATTTTCTTTCATTCGTCGCTAGGTCTGCAACATTAAATTGAGATGGTAACCAATGTCATTGCGATTCATTGGAATTTTTTACATGCAAGTACATGGAATGGTTTTTTGATTCACTTGGGCAGCCTTAAATTTTGCTGCTGAAAATGAAATGTGAACTCTACTGTCTTCAAAAAGACCACTGCTGCATATGCCTTTTCACCTGTGTCGTAAATAAATAGAAATCAACTTTGTTGATTAACGGTGAATTAGGGAAGTAGTATCTGTGGATAGTGGCAGGGGTGAAATATTTTAAGTGGGTCAATTATTTCAGCTAGGCGCAGAAGAGGTTTTCTGTTACAGCTTGATCCCAATCAATGTGACGTCTCCATATATTTGTTGATTAAACATTTTAGCATTTATCATGAGAGGATCAAAGAGTAGCACACTTGATTCACTGCGAAGAATTTTCGTAGTTTTCTAGAAGCAGTAGTATCTAAAGAAACGATTTGTGCGTGTCCTTCGTTGCGAGTTATTTCATTAGTCCATTGGAACCTAAGTGGAACAACAGGTCCTGGAAATTGTAATATATGAACTAATTCTTTCTCAATCATGGTGAAAGTAAATCCATCATCAGAGAGTGCTCAAGTTGGACCATCTCCAACTGGTCCTGGTAGAAACACAGGTGCGAATTGTAATTGTACGTAATTATCATATAAGTTTTGATTTGATTCACTATATTGTTCAGCCTCTGCAATACATTTTGTAGAAGATGCAGTAGATAATGATATCTGCCTCCACAGTTAGCCTCACATCTTGATTTCAAAAAACATTTATTTGACGTATGCCAAGATTTGTCCAGGTTTAGAACATTATTTCTTCTTTTATTTACTGGCAACTCAAAGCATTTAGTTTATTTTACCATTACGTGTATTAGTTTCCTACTGGTTTGATTTTGCAAAGAGCTACCTTTTTAGGAAAACATGGTAGTTTCCATTCTGATATGATTCTCAGACTACTTCTTTGAAAGCGGCCATCGACTTGGATTATTCTTGAAACCAATCAGAAAAATCTATTATTGACGTTTGGATTACCTTCAATTCGCGCTAATATTTGAAAACTTCTGTTTGTTAGGAAGTTATTTCAACAAATTTGCCCGTAGCTCCGGGTTTTAGAAATATACCTAGATGAAAACTGACGTTTTTAATGGTGGTTACCAAGTTATATTCATGGCTTCCATTAGACTCTTTTGATTAACTTTACTAACTTTTTTCACCTTTTTTATCAGTGACAAACTAATCCACTCGGGTCCGTTTCCTGGAAACATAAGAAGAGATTCCACATTTTCTCTTGTTTCGCGATTCAAACTGTCTTCATCAAATAACTCAAACTTGGAACATGACTCCACTTGCAACATGAATACTCTGTCTTAACTATGTTACCCAATTATCGATAACAATTGAATTAGCATGAAAATGTTGAAAATAAGATGGGGACACCTCATTTCTCAATTAATCAAACTACTTGTTTCGCTTTTATCTTTCCTCGTATTTCACTTTCTTCCCATGAAAACTAATATTTAAATTCTGAAGCTTTGAGCTTTTCCTGAGGTTCTTCTTCATCAAGTTTTTTCTTCTTATCAACTCCATTTGTATATCAACAGTTCGGACAACACAAACTTCATCAATTTGTGCATCTGATATAAATCAACAAAGTAATGAAAACCAAACGATGTGGCTTCTGCTCCAAGCTTGATATAATAATGAAGAATTGCTTTAATTTCTAAAATTCACTAAAAAGTAAGCCCGTGTTAAGATTTTGAGTCAGTTTTTTAAAATTGATCAGCATTTCAATAATTATTCTGTGAAAACATTACTTTTTATATTTTATTTTTCAACTATGATATCTGGCAATTCAAATATTCCATGCGGAACATTAGACAGAGCTATTTCCAATATGAAAAGGTCACGGTTGAAAAAAAAAAATTTTGTGTAGTATAGAAGAAACCGATTATTGTTATTATTGAGCTGCAGCAATTCAAGTTGAAACGGTTTTTAACGAAGATGTTATAACATCATCTATAGCTGACAACATTTCAACCAATTTGGTTCAAATAGAAAGAAATATGTTACATATTAGATAAAGCTAGAGTTTGTTTAAATAATTAGATAACTTTCTCTTAGTGTTAAACAATGGCACTCTTTTGTAAATAAAACATTTGGCATAAGATTTACAATCAATTTTGTAAAACTTTTGTCACTTCAACTATCTAATGAATTTCCCTCGAAACTTTTCTTCCATAAGAGGAACCTTGTTTCGTCAATATAGAAAGGTAGATAGTTAAATAAGCTTGTGTTAACATGTCAACTCTTGAAAAGTATGTAAATACAACGAGCATAAATGCATTACACAAAATCACATAGATAAGGAATAATATGTATTACATATATTTTGACAATAACATTTTAATATTTAATAAATGAAATAATGAACAAAACCCTTGATGCAATCTATCAAGAAAAATGCATCCATGTAAAAAGGATTTGCTGACAAACTCATCGATGGTAGGTATAAAAACATTATTTCAACATGAGTTATTTTTTATTTTTTATAGGCGACTAACCTACTCAGTCTAAGCCAAGCTGCTTGACAAATGACAAGAGTGTAACATGCCATCTGGTCAAAGTTATGAGTGAAAAATCTATTCAAATTTGACAATTTAGTTGTTGTATTACTGTTAATTTATATTCCTCAAATTGATTGCTGTAATAAAATGAAATGAAATCAAATTACAAAAAAACAAAAAATACAAAAGGAGATATGAAGTATGTAATCTGCTGATTAAACAATATAATAAACCTACTTGTTACAAACGGACCTATAAAATGATTCATCATTAACCTGCCCGTTACAAACAAGTACGTAAATACGTTACGCGCCTTATTCATGCTAATAACCAGGATTTGAATCTTTTTAAAATGTTTAATATCTATTTCATGATAGGTAGTTTGCAAAATCCATAAAAAATGTTTCACTTCATATAAATACCTGCATATTTACCCACTTACCTACCTCTTATAAGAATTTTTCACATATTATTCACCAAAAATATGTCTGTTAAACAGAAAATATATTTTACCACGTGGGCATGAGTTCATGAATCATAAAAGTAAACAAAATGTCGCCCATTCAGTAATCAGAATTGTATAAAAACATCGAACTGTCAAAGTGAACCAACCACGCCTTTGACGCCATAGTTTTGTGCAGTTTTACCAACTCTGGATTCAAGTTATCAGTTAAAACAAAAAAAATCAAGTTTTCAAACAATGTTTTGATTTTGTTAAAGATCTCAACCTTGAATATTCTACATTGCATTTTATCTTTTACTGTACCTATAAACACATAAAAACGTATGGTACCTACCGTTTATTCCAATTAATAAAAGTTTCAGCTGATGGAATGAATTATTTCAGTAACTTGCCCGCTTGTTGAATAATAATTAAGTTTTTTAAAATCCCGATACGTGAAGGTAACAGGAAAAATATTTCTCAAAAATGCAATTATGCAACAAAGCAATGAACAAATCTTGGTCTGCATAGGATCCCGGCAACCGGATATTTTACTAGAGGTTAGAAATATTTTTCGTGACTGTTCATGATATTCTTTACAAAATATAAGCTTCGATATGTTATGTGTTCATAACATATATATAATGATTATAAAAATTCTTAAGACAGTTATGTCATTATTCAATCCTTTAAGACATATTGCAAATTTCACAAAAGACTAATTCACTAATTCCTAGACAATACATTTGGCGAATTGGAATTGGTGGAGACGACAGCATAGATGAAGACGTATACTCAAGATTGAAACTATGGCATAATGACTTGAAGCAGATAGAAAGCATTTCCATACCAAGATGTTATTCTTCAAATGTTGCTGATGCAGAGTGAATAGAGCTGCACATCTTTTGTGATGTCACTAACAAAAATATGCTGCAGTGTCTTACCTTACCAAAAAATCATGGCTTGAGCGAGGGTAGCACCTACAAAGATTATTTCCATCCCAGGTTTAAAGTTAGGTTAGGTCCAAAGTGAGTGGTTCTATTCGACACCCCACCCCAATACGCAAGGGTTTATTGTGGCTCACACCTATTCACACTCGACCAAATAAAACCGGCTTCTTAACGAAGCCCATTAGTTTGGGTGACTTGTCTTTCAGGTCAGATGGTAAGAGTACGGCTCTGCCGAACCCTAAAAACCTGATTCGGTTCCCAGCGGGGCAGGCACAAAGTATATGCTCTGCTGTTTCATCATTAATGAGGTTAGTCGGATAGTAAAGGTGCAAAATTCCCACCTTGATATCCGCGACAACCTTCCCATATGAGGGTTTTTGCACGTTAGCTACACCTGACGATGCCTTAGATTCCTCCACTTGAGACAGATTCTGCGTACGCCGCTCAAGAACGTTTAAAATTACAGACTACAGTAATGAGAAGTAAACTCTTCAAAACTATTCGAGACACGTTGAGAATATTTTAATGGTCTGACTCAACCACTGTTCAGATGATTGGAATTAGGTTTCATCAAGGCTTAATTCTGCTGATATTGCGCCTCGATCTTATCATACTGAGGATGGCAATGTGATGAACTACTCGAACTGATATAGAGAATCTGAAATGCTGAAAATTTACTAGCAGAATGCTGTGAAACAACGAACATTATATCACACGATTTTTTCCCCGTTCGATACGTACCACTGCCTAGATATTCAGTTTTGTAGACGTTGTCCAGTGCAGATCCAAAGGATCTGATACCAATGAGGTCCCAAGGAATTCACGAATTACCATGTGATACGACTTACATCGGCCAGACCAACAGGCGAATCAACATACGCAAGAATGAACACAACAAAACTTGGAAAATATCTTTGAGTGATCAGCAGAACGGAAGTGTACTCTTATAACATAAGTTATTCCAATATTTCTATAAAATTTATTATCATCTTCAAGGAAAAGCTACAAAATTTGTATGATGGTGATACAATATAAAAATTATTATGAAAGGTCTCAAACTTACTACTAGTGAGGTTGGCCGTCTCGAAAAGAATGTTACATTTAAACAATTGAAACATGTCAATACAATAAGCCCCTGCATTGAAAGAGGTTGACTCCTCACTGGATACAAAGAAAAATATTGAATTAACATTTACTAAAAATCGTTATTTGTTTTAAAATTATGGATTACCGGTAAAAGCCATGTGGTTGAAGAACAAAGAGAAAGACAAAAAACAATTGACAATGACAGCTGTCATGTAATTCAGTTTGAAAGAGTGTGTTAGTTTGCCGATGATAAAACTATGGAACAAAAGAGAACTATTATTATAGTGCAAGTGTAATCAGAGACATCTGCTGTTCTATAAGTAAATCAGTTTGAAAACCCAATAATAATTCTGGTTTTTCATCAATATAATTCATAACATTTTAAATATTTTCTTTTTTTAACAACCTTCCAACCTCTCTATGGAAGGGTTTCACTTTCATTTAACAACACCTCTTCACTTGTTTTCCTCAAGACTAATGAGGGTATTGTCAATTAATTAACATATTCGGTACATGTAGAAAGGCAGCGAACATCTTACATTTGCGCTCTAAGCTACGTCACAATTGGTTTATGGCTACTAGTGGCGGCCAGCGTTATTTTCTTTAGGGCATGATTTGTAACACAACCCCCTTCCTTGAGGTTGTTCGCCCTGAACAACGAGGAGACATGTATGGACTCAGCGTTACTTCTGGGTAACAATTGGATTCTGTACACCAGAACGTTTATCTGTTTGGTTACCAGGTAAGGTCCTTGCCATGGTCTCTGCAATTTGGAACAAAAACCTTTCCGACGTTGGGGTTGGTAGAGCCACACTGCATCGCCCTCCTTGAAGCTCACTGGCAGCGCCTCTTTGTCAAATCTTATCTTCATCCTGTCGCTGGAAAGCTGTAATTTGGATCAGGCAAATGTTTGTACAATTTCCAGTCTCTCGTTTAGTTTATTCACATACTCTGAAAGAGGTACGTCTTGAGATTCATCGGAAGAACTGCCACACAATACGTTTATCGGAAGCTTCAGTTCTCGACCAGTTAGCAACATGGATAAGTGTAACCTGTCGCGTCGTGTTGGGAGCTGCTATATTCCAACAGAAAAAGAGGAATCGATCTATCCCAGTCTCTTTGGTTTTCGGAAACAAACAACGAGAGGTAGTTATTTATGGTGCGATTATGCCTCTTGATCATTCCATCGGATTGTGGGTGGAGAGCAGTTTTTTGTCTTCTTTATTCCTAACAGAGTCAACATTTCCTTCCATAAATCTGATTCTCGAAGTTGCGGCCCTGATCCGAGTGTACTTCTTGGGGTACTCCGTGTCTGGCAATTACGTTCTGCAACAGGGCTTCTGCCACCGTTTTAGCCT
>WOGO01001442.1:0-18195 GCA_015342085.1 Leptinotarsa defecta
TTGTTGGGAATATCCCGTCCTCAAGAGACTTATTAATCACGTGAGTTAGAGGTTTAACTATATATTCTGCAATTTTTTTTAATATTACAGCTGAAATTCCATCATAACCACAGGTGATCCTGTGTAATAAATAAATAAATCTAATTTGTCATTATCTTCTATCAGATATATCTGGAGACCGTTTTGTTTGGAGTGAATTGAAATAAAGTTGTCCGGCATTGCATTGCAGCTAACCTACAAATATTCACTAATTATGGTACAAACATTTTCAATAAGTCACTAATCACACTTATTAAGTTTGAAAGCAAATTTAATGCACTGATTTCTATGGTTATTCATTCTTTGAAAGTTTCTTGAAGGTCGACGTTCTGCTAGCATCACAGATGGCAGTATCAAGAACTGTTCATACTCCTGCTTCGTAAGATAGCTCTGTAGTATTTTTGGTTACATCGTGGTGCTCCAGAAGTTATTTTGGTTAGCTTTAGCAATAAAAGATATGGGGTTCTCCTCTACATGGATCAAATTCCATTATTGTTTGATCTTTACTCCATTGTGCATCGACAACTAGTTTGCATGTTTTTTTCAAAATATTAATTCTGAGTAGGGAAATTAAGTTGATTACAAGTCAATGTTGTCACTCAGGGGTGATAGCGATTTTTTTCTTAAGTGAAATGCAACATGTAACACTTGAAGAATTGATGGCAGTGTTGCCACCTTTATTGATATTCAAACAATACATTATTGACCACACTTCATTTTATAAAATCAGATGAAGACTCAATTGAGTTGCTGTTATCAAAAAAAGTGACGAACTGTTTTGGGAAGTGACGATGGAATCAAAGATGTAGTTGTTGAAATTGTTATAATTCTAAGAGTAACTAGAGGATTACAAGGAATTTATGATCTTTCGTTTTCTCATCGATTCTAACCAGTCACTGAGCTGTTCATGGGGTTTCTTGGGATAAGGCAGATAGTAATGTTCAGGAGGTGTTCCTTCTTCAAGTCTTACGAAATAATGGATATGGAAATATCTAATAATACCAAATCTCATTCGAGCATGCCTTCGCATTCCTTTTATAACCACTCCTTTCCCAACAAAAGATTCAGCTAGAACAGAAAATAGAAATGTCTAAAGTTGACACTATACTATATTTTGTACACATTTAGAGAAGCTGTCAATGTGAATTCATGCAAGCCAATTCAAAGATATATGAGTCTTAAGTAGCAAGTTTCAAGTTTGTTACTACTTTGAACTTACAGCTCTTCTTCATAGAAATTATGAGTAAGTATTTATTATTAAAACAGATTTGTTTCTTGAAATGAATAAAGGAATAGTTCATTATAAAATATGTATATTTGTGTATGCATTTTTCCACTGAATCAATAATCCAACTATATACAGCTTATTAAAACTTGCGAACTAATACTGGTGCATGAATAAACCCTAACGAACAACTTGAAAAAACTCTTAATAATGAATAGGAACTAGAAAGTTACATATTGCAATAAAAACATATTGACATCACACAAACCTATTAGATTAGTCAGAAAAAAGGTGTTGAAAATACAATACATACAAAAATACAAAACAAGTGCTGTTCCCAAACACCAGGAGTGAAATACTTTTTTTAATATGAAAACTTTTGAAGATACTTGGTGAAATACGCTTCGGGAAGAGTGTTGCACTTCTGGTGTTTGGGACCAGTACTGGTTTTAGAAATACAAGATACATTGAGAATAAGAGTCTAAAAATTTTAAAATTCACCCAAACTGTGAAAGGCATGATAAGCTAAAAATGTATTCAACAGTAGATTGACTATGTAACCAAACTTATGTAATTGGAAGACTGTTAAGCAATTGCCAGAGGTGAAAATGAAAGATATATTTTAATTCGCATGTTGTATGAATTTGTGTTAGCATTTTTTGGAAAAGTTCGTTAATTTTCTTTAATGTACAGTACCAGCTGAGAAATATATAACTAACTTTTTAGTCAAAATTGTGGCTTTTTTGAATAGGTTTAGAAGTTCTGGTCAGACGAAATATTTTAGCTCAAATCAAAATAAATTTACTTGTTGGTGTTATGTGAAAAGTTGATGTTAGAACATAAGTGGGCTGAAGTCAATACCCTGTAGTCTCCTTGGGCCGTAACATCTCTTCGTATTACCAAGAATTACCTCTAAGAATATTTTGTGGGAATTGAGGGATACTAGAAAAATTATGAAAACTTGCATATCTGTTAAGTTCTTGCGACTTAAAAATATGTGGCTTACAAATTGATACTGATGAATAGATTCATCTCAAAGCATACCATTTCTCCAAAATTAGAAATAATTCACTGTCATACTAACCGACCCACATGTTACTGGGAAACTCTACATTATGTTCTTTCACAGCAATTTCCTTAGCTTCTTCCAGCACTTCTCTGATATCCTTGGCCCCCTTTTTCAGAACAAACTTCAGTTGTCTGATAGCTTCATCAACTGGCATCCCTCTTATAAAACTGGCTATGTACCACATTTTCCAGGGACTGTATTTAATATTTGTTCTTTGATGGCACACATACTAAAAAATAAAATCGTTCAATATTACTCATTAAAAGAATGTACGTATAAAGACGATAAATAGTTTCTCTAAAAGAATATGTATTTACAGCAGGTCTTGGTTCTTCATTTGGGGATTGGGGAGGGTATATTTTATCATTATATTTTAGCCACTTTTTTGTAGCTTCTTTCTCGTCTGCCCAGGCTGAAACGATGCCCGTGGTATGAATTTTTTGAAACTGTTTGGTTGTGGGTAGAAATAGTTTATCAGATAGTCTCCAACATGCTTTTGTTAGTGCCATATTCATAATTTATAGAAAATTATTTTTTGCAATCATTTCAACATAACCCCGACTCTCTTCTTCTCATTTCTTTCTTAAACAACGGTCTCTCAGCATTTCCAGCCCCCGTGACCAAATTACTATTCAAGTTCAGTGACCACTACCAGTGATTTTGATAATATATTTTTAAATTTGTCTTTCAAAAATAAAACAAAAAGTCTTTCATGGAAGTTTCGGATGACGATAATTTGAAATGGTATACCTATGCGTTGGGAGACAATTAATTATGAGTAATTATTGTGAGGATGATTAGAGTTCAGGCAAAGAAATGCTTTCGTGTAATAATAATAATAATAATAATCGACTTTATTACTTTCAAATGAATATATACAAAAAAAAAAATAGATCAAAAATACTGATAACTATCCTAAGTATCAATGGAAATAAAGGGCGAAGTTTATTTTTGTAAAGTGTTGAACACCATCAAAAATATTCTTCCACTTAACCTAAAAACATTGATGTGTTCTAATTTAATGTAACATTTTAGTTACTCATTGCGAATGCATTCGTCATTGAAAATTATCTATTCCAGAATTGAATCGTAGAAAGGGAAGGAGGAAAAAAATCAAATATTATTTCAACTTGGAATTGTGTCCTTTGGTGTTCTTCCATAACATATAATCTTATTTATGTGTGACTTTTTTATTCGTCATTATAGGTAGTTGTGTCTATATACTTTTTGACTTTTTTTTGATGAGGAATTTTGAAACATAATTTTCGCCAAATTCGATGACATCCTGCCTGGATACCGGCGTGGAGAGTCGCCAGTTGCCATCATTTCTTGTTTCCACTTGTTTAACGTTATTCTAATCCGGAGCCGGAATATAGACACTGAAAGATGTTGACTAGTGTATTTGATATGAATCAAAAAGAGGTGAATTAGCACACACTCAAAAATTATGAAAAATCGTGGATACGTGATTTTGGGTATTGATCTCGTCAGCGCGGTGCAGCCAAGTGTGAGAATAGGCAACACTTGTTTGCCGAAGACTACGTATGTATGCAGAGTCACCAAGAGGACTCAACCGCACATTTGTGGGTTCAGTTAGGAGACGTATCATTCATAGGCAACAACTAACTACGCAACTATAGCTACTCCGTTGGAGTCTTTCAATATTCAATTCAGAACCGGATGTTACCTATGATAATTATGTATCAGGAAATGACAACAAACACATCTGTCTCAGAGATCTAAAATTAAGAAATGGAAAATTATACTCAGAATCTCCACCAAATATTAAAAGCTCATTATAATAAACAGACACACATATCGTTTGTCCACTTGATTCGTTGGAAACATCAACATTAATCTCACTACGTGGGTAGTGGATTTCAACGAACACCTTTGTTGTGGGCTAATGCTCTAATATAATATAATTCAACTTTGAAAACGTTTCGTTTCTCACTTTCAATCAGTATCTTTCAAATAACGGATTTCTTTCGCCAACAATACTTTCACTAAGGAATTCTGAGACAACTTTTGTTAAATTAACAAATTCACAGAAATGTCAATACAAAATGTCATTTTAACAATTCTTTGATTTCCTTGAGAGGTATGCACCGCCACCTTGCGACAGTACTCCTCTCAAATAGACTCAACGATTATGGACATAGTCGTTGGGTAGAGCTGACAAAATCTTAGGCTAGGCGTTGATTTGTGTAAAACCCACAGACCATATACCCGTAAAACCTCAGAAGTTTGTTATGGTTCTACGAAATTCAGGTTCTAGGACGTCAGGATCATGCGCAGTTGATATATAGCATTCTGGTTTATCAAGGATAATTTCGGATTGATGAATCCTCTGTTCTGGTTTCGACTGCGAAATGATCCTAAACTGTTTTGAACCGTCCCGAATCGTTCTTTCTTCCGAGGCTGAACTGTTGGTCTCCTCAAAAACGTTCTGGTTTAAACAAAAGTCCGAGACTATTTCGGACTGAGATTTTTTGTTCGTACGCACCATGTCTTGCGCAGTTTCCAAACAGTTTCGGATGTTAGAACCAGAACAAACCTAGAGTGTAAAACGATAATATTAATTTCACCATGAAGTAATAGTTCAGAAAAAGGATTATCATTGCATTCACATTAGTGCAAGCTTTAAGTGAAACCTTTGACATGGATTGAATTCAATGCAAAAACTGCTCCTATACGAGTATAGTTCAACTTAGTTGGTGAAACGCACATAAATTTTCGATATAACTTTCAAATTTATTTCACTTTTGTTAAGCACCCATGGTTGTCAAAATTCGAAAATATTTTTTTTCGATTTCATAAAATAGGTATTGTGGAATAAAATATAGTCCAGAGAAGCTTTTTTTATATGAAGGAATGCTGTTTCAAAATATACTTTTTTCAGTTATTTCATTATGACGAGATAAAAGAGATATCAAGCATCAAATTTATAAGTTTGGAACATGAATAGAAGAGAAAACAACAAAATGTTGAGTTTTCAGGACTAGGTATCAAGAAAAAAAAACGAATCAAATAAATCATGATTTAATCGATAACAGTTGAAATAAATTAAACAAAGACTGCTCATATAAAATGACTTACAAGTTATAAACATGGAAAAACATTTTACAGTACCATTGAAAACGAATATGAGTCTTAATAATAATTATCCTATTTTCATATTGATGGTACTGTAAAATTGATGAATATTGCTCTACCTATTTTGACCAAAAAATAATGAGAACTTGGCAGTTGTGTTCTACCGACCTTTGACCTTTTGCCAGTTATTGAATTTTTGATAGGCAGCATTCAGTAGCTGATTCAAGTGTTTGGTCAGGTGATGGGAGAGCGGGGACAATTCTCTCATTAATTTATCCTAAAAACAAAGAAAAATTATGACTCATCATTACAACTTATTTTGAGTACTTACCTCAAATGGCTTTAATTTGGCAGTGTGGAATCTATTTAATGCTTCATGCATCTTAACAAGTTTGACTTCTGAGTTGCTCGATGTGGGGGGAAAACAATGCCAGAAATGGTGTAACAGTTCACAAAGAGCAAGATACAGATTCCTTACCTCCTTTTCTATATCTGCAGGTACTAATTCTGAAAAATAGTGTTGATTCACTAAACTTGATGAACAGAATTTGAGCATGACATTTTTTCGATTCTTCATCAACAAAAGAAGAAAATGAATTTACATTAAATAATCTTTGGAAGTTCTATTAGTAACAAAAGCTCTTTAAAAATGGGCAGAACTTGGCTAGCAACCTTGAAGAAAAATATGTTAAGTTGCAGAAAACAGATGATGATTGTTTTTGGGAAAGAAAATTTTTGGCTTTCTACTACTCCAAAGAAGTAACTTTTTAGTTACTCCTTTGCATGATCTACACATCTATGTATAGAGTTACTTCTTTTGAAATTGATTGCTTCCTTCCTTTCTATGGAAGATTCCCACATTTTTTTGTATCAAGATGGACAAGCAGAAATACAAAGACTTTCTCAAAAATTAGTCACTCCTAAAAATATAACCCTTTCAATTTAAATAATTGTATTCAAATAAAAATATAATTTGCCGCCGAACGACTGTTTGGATGGAAATCTAAAATACAAACTATTTCTCTCTAGTATTAAGATCAGTTTTTTGAATATAATAATCAAAATGTTTTGTGTAACTTCTTAAATAAGACTAGTAAATGCACTTCTGAACTCTGATAACACTTGTTGATCATTTTCATATTTATTACATTCTTGCTTATCTAATTTTCAACTAATCTCAGTATAAGCGTTAGTTTTCAAAAGAAATCACTGTCAACTTTTTTACAATTTTTTTTCTGCAACTCATTACTTCCTAAGTTCACTTTTTTATGGTTCAATTTCTCAACATTGGATTCATAGTGGACCACTTCTTCAACTCCTTTTCTCAATGAAACAAATTGCAAATGAGTGTGTAAGGTAAAAAAATCAGAGGAAAAAGCATGAATCAATAGTCACCACAGTCTCACAAACCTGTTTTCGTTGTAATTAGTAGACAAAAAATACATACTTCAAAACTGGCCCTGAAATGTCTTGAGGAATAAAATATACAAATGAAAAACACACAGAAAAAAAGTTGAAGTGATTGAAAAATCCTTGAGAAAATGATTATATTCATCCACAAATACTTTTTTATTTTGAACTTTGTATAAAGACGGAGAAGTTAAAAGTCGAATCCTTTATTTTTTAAAAATTTTTCGGCAAGTGTGATCCACCACCTTCAACTAACACAAAACAAACTATTTACCAGCTAACGATTGTTCCTGAAACCCTCTCATCAGAGCACCGCCCGGTGATAGTTCTCCTAAGGCTCCCACTGCCGCAGCGGGGCTCACTAAATTATTAGATGGATGTCTCTTTCCCCACTGTTTTGTTTCTTGAGCCACTCCTCTCAAAACCGCAGATGCCTCATTTGCATTCCAATATTCTGTTGCAGAATCAGGCATGGGGCCATGTAAATACCTTTCGACCTGAACAGGGTTTTTGGAGTAAGCAATATTTAATTTTCTCAAAATGAATACACATAGAATAAGGAATCTCCTTAATGAGAAAACTAATCATGAAATTTACCTTTGATAAACTCAAAGGAACACCCTTCTGAATAGTACTTTCACTGGTATCTTCTAAATCATCATACGTTATCTTTTCTAATATCCTTTGTCTTTTGCTAACTGAACCATCGTCCCTTACTTTGGCACCAGGCTTTAGACCATTTGTACTGGAAGTTTTTGGATCTAATCCATTTTCTTGCACAGGAGTATCACTGCCTTGGTTTTTAGATGATTTTAATACCTTAAAAAATAATTTGCAAACATTTAGAAATTTGAATTGCTTTACAGAGGTTTAAAGTTGACATGAATGTATTAGGGCCACATTTATAGGTTCAGTGTGAACTCTAGATTGAAAATAGTGATGGTTTGTGGGTTCCGGTTAGAGCTAATATAGAGTTTGAACTACGAAATCCTATTATTAGAGTAAATGATGATATGAGTAATAGTAAAACAGTTGAATTTCAGATTGTAGTTGAGTTTGTACAGGTGAATATAAATCGATATGATGTGTTCTTCATTTTTCAACATATTGAAATAATAAAAGACTTAGGTAATATATTTGGAGAGCTCCAGTCTGCTGATAAAGAAGTTTTACAAATGCAAATGGCAACATATGGGAAATATTTCATATTTTGTTTGAAAACTTTTTGAAGATTTATCTGCGTTGCTCGTGGATACTGCACTAGCTTTATAATCCCGCAATTGGGAAGTGTGATCAATGAGTACAGTCAGTATTTTGAAAGCAGAAAAATGAAAAAAAATCAAATTAAGTTGCATAAAAAAATATCACTAGGTATTTTTTCAGAATGTGAAATAATTTAATGAAACAAATATTACATTGCTGTAAATAATTCAGGAATATGTTCTGAAAATTGATTCAACTCCTGTTGTAAAATTGTAATTGTATTTTTGATGGTAATTAACAGAGTAAATGACCCATAATCAGATGGATAACAATGATTTCATATACTCACCATTATTGAATGCTGATTGAATCTTTTTATCATAGCCTGGCTAACTGTACCCGTATTAGTTGATGACTTTTCAGTAGCAATACCAAAACCCTCATCAAAAGTTTTGTCTTCAAACTCTGTCAAGTTTACCAAGGGATCCTTAACACCACTTTGTATGTCTTTTTTCATTTCCTGATCATCTATTTTACCACATTCTGTGAATATGTCTTTGCTTTCGGCATACTTTCGATCTCTGAAAAAAAAAGGCTCATAAGGTTTGGTGGTTTGACGATAGTAGTGTCACAAAGTGTCCTGGCGATGTACTGAATCTATTGGAGCCTCTGGAGACACCTTACATTTTGTTTCATGAGAGAGAAGACATCGGTAGATCAAGATCTTCAGATGATGTGGTGCTGCAGGTTTTTCCTGCAGCTGAAAAAGCTAATGCGCCACTGGAATCAATGAAGTAGCCCCGGAGCGCCAATTAATTTTCATTGTGGTTTTTATTTTTATTGTTGTTTTATAATTTCACAAATACAGTTTTTCTGCAATTGATGTCTCAACTCTCTGTAGTCAATTTTTACAAGATAATTCTAATATAGTATGTAGAGAAAAATATCAATAAGACAACCCAAAACCTTCAATTCAACAAAAATAGTAATATATTTAATTTCATTCCACTCAATGATAAGTTGCATAACTTTTCCATAAGAGTTCTTATTCCAAGACTTTTTGCCGACAGGGTTTACGAAAAGTTCCGAAACAATTAAACCTCTGTTGTCAGTAAAATTATGATATCTAAATTGTCTAAATAATAAATTCGTTCAGTTTATTCCAGCGGTGTGCTAAATTTTATGCTTTCTTTATGTAGTGGTGTCCCACAGTGTTCCATTGATATAAAAAAAAATACATTTCCAACCGAATCAGAAGTAGCTAAAGATTGGCATTGTGATCGGCCACTTTTAGCATACACTGTATGGTATTGTTTGAATCACATATACTTGAAATATGAATATGCTACCTATGAAAATAGTGCGATTGGAAAAATTTTGTCCAAAATTGAGATTCTGATAACTTCGAGGGAACATTATCAATATACTTTTTCTTCACAGCTGGATATGTCTTAAATATACACTCAATTATATCGGGAGTGATGTTATATTTGAGCCCATTACAGCCATCAGTCTGAGGTTTTATGTCAGCCAGAAACGCACCAGAAACTCCTGAAACAGTAAAACAGTAATCAACTAGATTTGCTTAAAACAGTCAACCACTTTATGAAAATTTATTATCAATATCATCATTGTCATATCAAAATGTCAACTATCAAGTATTTGAAAAAAATATTGTTGTGATACACTATATAGTCAAACTGTAGTATATCATCAGCTGAAAGATTTGAAAATATGGAATCATCCATGTGATAAGTTGAAGTTTACATGCTTCTGATACAAAAAAGGAAAGGAATATTCACTACATTCAACATTTTGACGTAACACTGATATATTTTCATGATTTGCTAATCATTTCAGAGATCAATAATTCAATCTTATATTACTAACCTATCTCCTGGGGTTGCTGTTTCTGTTTTTGAGTATACTGTTGAGCATGCTGTGACCAGAACTCTTCGGAAGATACAACTTCGGTTATGACTAAATCTTTGTACAATTGTAGCAAGGCAGGGTTACTGGATAGCAGTTTATTTTTTTCTTCTAATTCTTTGTCTACCTGTTGGAAACATAATTAGGATGGTAATTTGATTTTTATTTGGGAGACTTGCAGACACAATGATGCAAGCCTTTAGTCGAAGATATTTTCAAAAGTACAAATTAACGAAACCAATTTGCATCACAATACAAAAATAAATAAAGGGGAATGATGGTTCCTGTTTCTTGAAATTGTTTATCGATATTTCAAATATATTTCAATCCAAGAAACTCATTACAACTTTGACATTTTAATTGAAAGGAGTATATTTTTAGGAGAGATTGATTTTTGGGAAAGAAAGATTTTGGCTTTCTACTTTTCCATCTTCAAATATTGAATTCTGAAAACAAGAATAAATAAATAGGGACTTTCATTTACATCTAGGTAGGGAAGACAGTTAGTCTAGAACTCTCATTATACTTATCCACTAAATTTTGGAAACAAAGATAAGTATTTTCAATGAAGTTACGGAGTTTATAATTATATACTCATTATGCTTGGTATAGATCGAGAACAAGATTTGAAACAATTTTCAAAGTATTCTTTTAAAACCTCCCATTTTTTAACTTATTTTTAGTGGAAGCAAACTCACAGAATTCTCAAAAACAAAATACCAATCTTTGCTATATCAATATAGTTTCAAAAAGTAATTAAATTTCCTTAGTTCATTTTATAATTTTACAATTTAAAGATAAATGAATTGGTTGTTACTGATCACTTTTGGAAGTTAAGTAGGTATAGATATTTTAGTCTATATCCAGATAAATTTCCATTTAAAGAGACAAATAATATAATGTTATTGAAATTTCAATAAAACGTTTGTGAAACTTTCATTGTGTATTTGTCTTCAAAAGGTTCATTACCAATTAAGTGCTATTTGTAACTCTAATATTTGTACAATTATCATAAATACATATGAAATTATTAGATGTAATTTATACTTTGCTCTGTGGAACTCTATGCTGCAACATGCTGAGCTCCCTTTCCTAACTGGCCTTATTTCGCGGGAGATGTGTGTTTAGTATATAAGTATGAATTTTGTGTTTGTGCAATATGTGAAAACACAACAAAGGTGATAATAAAAATGAAAAAAACTAATTACAACTTGTTTCATATTAGGTTAACATGAGGTTTTCAACTCACTGTCACCTGATTCCGGACAAATATTTCAAGGCAGTTTATGTGTCTGTCTACTAATCACCGTTTTCAATTACTTTGTAGACTAAAGAATAGCACTAAAAAATGTATATACATGATGATAGATATCTGATAAGTAATAGCATGGTCAGATCTATTGAAACATACTACACCAAAAAGAAATAGATAGCATGATCTTACAAGAGCATGTTTTGTCTTCAACTCTCCACTCTCCATTGATAAGACAAATAAAAAAAAATGTATTGAAATGAGTCTTGACTGACATATATCCTCGACATGCATTGTAGATCACAATTCTTCACATTTTTCATCTGACTTTGCAGAACTAGTCTATCAAATATAAAACAATACGACAGATCTCAGGTAAATTCTCACCTTTCTTTTGAATTTCGGGAGGAGGCTTTGTAACATTTCTTTGATTTTATCTCTATCGGCCAATTGAGCTTCAAGCCCGTTTTTGTTTGTAAAATGAAAAGTGGAAGAAACCCCATTATGAAGGACAACTTGTAACTGGACTTTAGCTTTTCCTTCGGGAGAAATCTTTTGAGCTACAAATATAACACAGATTCAAAAATTGTTAAAACTTGTATAGTAAAATGCTCACACTTTATATCTGCATATGGATGTGATACAACTACAGTGTCCTTGTTTTCTACCATCCAAATCAATCTCTGGTCCATGAGAAACAGTGATCCATCACCTTTTTTATAACGTACATGGGGTACTTGTAAAAGGACGTCTTCCATGGACGTAGACATGTTTTAAAAATACAATTTTTATGTTAGAAAATGAAAATTATTTTTGGATACTTATAGAAAATTAAGGACCCTTGAATACTTCCAAAACAAAACCTCTAAGTTGTTCCACTCATAACCTTATTCTCGCTATTTACTTCTTCTTTTTTAGTTTGACACTTGATTGTTGATTGTTATGGCCAATATCTGAAAGAATCCTTATACATGCTGAAAATCTATGGAGGGTGGGAGTACGAAGGTCAAGTGCACTCTCCATATAGCCGTTTTATTCCCAAAATAAAGGTTTGAATAATGTGGTCAGGATGATCCCGATGTACTGGAAGGTGAATTCAGCGAATGTGGTTAATCGAATCACCATAAATGAAAGATTAAGCGAAAATTGTCAACTCCAGAAATTTTCGAGAAACTCTAAAAATACATTCCTAGTAAATATTGAAAATACTTTTTGAATATTGCAGGTACACGATGGAAGTTTGAATCATACACTAACTTTCACACCTCTGTATGTATACCACGGAGAATAACCATGTGAGGTGTTTTAGATCAAATGTTATTTTATGAAATTAAAGGTTGTTTCGGATTTTCATTATCTATTCATTCGTTTCATGAACGTTTGATTGTTTGTATATACAATCTGAAGATCTCTCTAGAATAATTCAAAAATTTGATTATCGTTAATAACTGAAGAAGGGAAATATTTTACTTACAGGTATTTCTTTATTATTTAGATTCCGTGTTCTTAATAACTCGTGCGGTGATCAAGATTCTAGTACTTTATGGCTATCAAAGAGCCCTTCAAAATGCAAGTAACTACAGGAGCAGCACATTTTGTACCTTTTTGAATTTTGGATATAAGAAAGAGATTTTGAAAGACTATTTTTATTGAATTGTGTAAAAAAATCATATTATTGTAGCACATTGACACAAAATTTAAAGATAAATGCATGCAATTATGTCATATACTGGGCAGAATAATTGCTGATATTGAAGAAACCAAATCTTTAGTGAAGGTAATAATGTTAAAATTGTTTTATTATCTTGCATATGTTACGAGTCAATGTTTAAATAATGATTAACAATATTGAACAGTTTGCTTTATGCCTGATATATTTGAAGGAGAATAAGGTCCACAAGTTATTTTTGATGTAAGTCCTTGTGAAGTATACTGAACCAGAGATACGTGATAGAAACTTCGAGATATCTTATGAGAATAAGGTATGGGGACCAAAACTTATTGAAATATTCTGAAACGTTGTCGAGAAATGCTATATATGGTCAAATGATCCAAGGAAATATTATCGCAAGAATGAATATGTTACTATCTTGAAATCTATTTTACCGTTAATCAGCTGTCTTCAAACTGGAGAAAATATATTTGGTAGCGGCTCCAAATACCTTGCAGCAACAAATTTCTCCCTGAACTAGAGTCCTGGCTATGGCATTATGTGCTTCAACGTTTTTTCTTGTATTAATTCAATTCCAAATATATTCTGCACTCTACCTATGGGTACTTACTGCAACTCCAGAACGATCAATTTTAACTTTGAAACTTCTCGAATCGTATTCAGGAAATACAATGATGGAGGATTGACTATTTTATACATATGTACTTCAATTCCCCAGACCATATCTCAGAATACTTCACTCAGAAAAAACGTGGAATAGATTTCGGAATATAACTTGTTTCCTATACCATATTTTTTATGTGACATCAGTATTGGTGATACATACTAGATATATGTGTTTTTAAATTTTAAATTCATCATCAGTTTGAGTATTTACAGAAGATAAACTCCAATTCTTGGTCATATTTGTCCCCCTCCAAACCGAAACACACTCCGAATACGCCTCTCTCGTAATTTTAAAATGGTTTAACAAAACCGGTCGTAACGAGTAAAAAATTTAGTAGAAATAAAAAAAAAATCTTTATCTTATATGTGTCTCGTAATTTCTATCAGTTGATGATCTTGCTCTTATAAATTGCAGTCTTATTTGATTGTAAGAAATGATTTAGAAATGTTATATTACACTCATATCCAGCTGAATTATCACATTTTAACACTTTTATTGAATTTTCTGGTATTATATCAATTATCTCATTGACGCAGCCGGGAAGGTATATCGAAATTAAGCCCCATCCCCCTCCCATAGGCACGAAGTGAAACAAATGTTTCAGAAAAATATTACTATTCACTTAATATTGAATAAACATAGATCCTGTAGAAGTTCTACAAATTATAGATAGGTAAATGGTTAGATCCGTTTAAAAAAATCTGTTTAAAATACGTTTTTCCGTTAACCAGCTGTCGCACCCCTACGAACGACAATCCTTAGAAGTCGAAACTTTTGCGAGCTAAGGATTAACGAGGTCTTACCTTTTAACGCGTGATTCCTAACATATATTGTCTAATATATTTACCTTCAACTGTATACTTGGTAAATAAATGAAATTAAAGATAACAGTTTTTTATTATTCATCTTTAATGACATCACTCATTGGAAAAATTCGGTTTTCGCTTCTCTATAAATGCTGCCATTCCTTCCTTCTGGTCTTTGGTTGCAAATGTCCCATGGAACATTCTTTTCTCGAAATGAAGTCCTTCTTTGAGTGTTGTTTCGAATGCTATGTTTACACACTCTTTGGCTATCATATTGGTTATCTGGGAGTTACTTGCTATTTTCTCCCCTAACTTTATAGATTCCTCCAGAAGTTTATCCACTGGAAAAACTTTGCTCACTAATCCCATTTGTTGGGCTTCTTGGGCAGAAATGGGGTTTCCTGGTTTAAAAAGAAAAATACATTTTAATATGTTCAAATAACCGTCATATTGATAGAATTCTACATAGACATAGAGCTGATAAAACTAGATAGGTTTATATGCATTATGATAATGAGAAACATTAGTTACTTTAATAATGTTTCGTGTTTGCAATACATATTATTATATAATCGCGAACTTGACTAAGAATAGTGAAATCCAAAAGTGCAGCCTTGCCCTAAGGGCGGTAATACAAAAAAACTTGATAATATTATGAAATATGTCACCACTATCCTAAATATCTAAACTTAATGGCTGATTACCTGTGAGAACCATTTCCATAGCCTTGGATTTTCCTACAAATCTTGGCAATCGTTGAGTCCCTCCAGCTCCAGGAATTATTCCCAGAAGTATTTCAGGTTGACCAAATTTGGCTTTTTCGCCGGCGTAAATGATATCACACATCATGGCAAGTTCGCACCCACCGCCGAACTGAACAATGAAATGAATCCAATTAGATATTCCAGAATACTATAGAAGATGTAACAGAACCACTTCCGCCTTTACCGTAAGGGCCTATGGAACCCCCGACCTCACGGTGGTCTCGAATGGCAGAGAAAATTTACTTATAAATTTACCAAAAATGAGCGCCATAACTTTCGAGTTAAAATAACTCTTTGACTATAAATTATACAAAGATACGTGTTGAACAACATACAAACTTGTAAAAGGTTAAGTGCTATAAAGTTAAATTTAACGGGAGTAAAAAAATGTTGATTCAATTATTAGAAAAATTAGTCAACAAATTAAAAAAAGGCAGAGAAATCAAAACTTGTTTTGCATAATTTCTATTCAGAACATTCAACAATAAAAACACTTTTTTTATTTACATTTTAAAACGAGAGGAATTTGGCAACATAGAGCTCACTTTAATACTACGAAGTTGGAAAAATGATGCGAGTGGCGAAGTTGCCAATATAAGTTTAATTGTATTTGAATTAGAAATACAAACTTATATCTCATGTTTAATAGGCTGTTAGCGGTGAATTGGCGCCGTGGTAGTGCGCCTGACCCAACCTCGACCAGATATTTTTCTCGAGAGAATTTATCTACCTTGTTGAAGTTGGGATGATTCTGCAAAGTAACATGACTGACGGACTGCGAAAAGCCATGATGTTTCCTAGGTGGCTCGGGGAGTTATTAACATTGCCTATACGAGGCTAATTACCAATATAATCTATGCTGATGACACCAAGATAAAAAAATTAGTCTGTTTTGCTTGTTTTTACCTTTTCTGTTTGTGTTGTAAGTAAACAATTAGTCGTTATACCACTCTTCTCGACGCTCGTTTAACTAACTAAGTTGACGTTTACATTATTTACAAAAAGATTGAAGGCACATAAGTCAACATTTTGATAGTTATAATAATTATGATAACAAGAAAATTTCAAAATTAATTTTTTGTAGCGTACCTACCTAGTCGAATCTAGCAAAAAATAATGTGTTTAATTCGTGAAGACTTGAGTTGTTACGGTTGGTACTTTACTTCCCGATTGAATTAAATTTAACAACGATTATTTTTCTCAGTGACTAAAAATATGAAATGCTTGCTGGCTAGGCAGCGTTAACAGAGTATTACAACCATTATTAGTCTAGTTCACATGTGCCATTTCACAAATTCCAGTTCTTCATAGAACATTATAATGGAGGTGTCATTCGATTTGTAAATTCACACAGAGTATTAGACCATTTTGGTCAATTTGCACTAACAAATAGTTTAAAACTCATTAACAGTTTAAATGAACAAAAAAAATTTTTTTTTTCGCGAATATTTCACGAAATATTACGGATATTTGAAAAAATATCCTTAAAGATCATATTTTTCTCTGTGTAACACTCAATCATAATTTTCATATGCGAATACGACACTTATTATTATTTCTTCCTTACTGTTAGATAAAACTGTAACCTGCATATGTGATCCTTCAACCGAATTGATGACATCAGGAGAAGATCTATACTGACTTCTGATGACATTAACTCATTTTTAGACCGCTTTTTAGCCTTAAATGCTTATTGTTTTTGATCGTATGTTTCCATAAGATCTGAACTGTTCGGATGTTTGTCATAACCTCAAATTCACATGAAATATGACGATCCATCTCTATCTCTTTGTTGCCTTTCCTGTAGCTATGGCCTCTTTTAAGGTACGTTCATACCAAAAGTGTTATTTCTAGTCTGCGAAATAGGCACACAGATTCCGACTATAACGTCTTTCAAGAATACAAAATTGCATGTAATCTGTATTTGAATCAACCAGTGTTGTCATGTCATTAAATTTTACGATGCTGCTGACGACCTGTCGGTGGCCGTTCCGACCAAAATAAATTAATTTCTGCTTTTCATATATAGGAAATTACTCGCGACGAATTTTCCAAATGGAAGACGTTGCACAGATGCCTTATGGTGTTACTTCAACTTCCTGCACGGCATTAGCTGGATTAGTTGTTGAGATTATTATCGATAACGGGTACATAGTGTTATGCATTCAAGTTCATCATGACTTTCTGATAAATACATTTCATTGGAAGAATACATCCCATGCAAAAGTTACCCCATATGGAGTCGATACTTACAGCATACCCGTTCACAGCTGCAATGATTGGTTTAGTTGTTTCAGTAATTCTGGACCATTCACCCATAAAATTTGGTTTGAAACATTGGGAGTAGATTGTCGATGCGTTTTCTCTGATATCTGCTCCTGCTGCAAAAGATTTCTCGTTTCCGGTCAATATGATAGCGCCAATAGAGGAGTCAACTTCAAACTGATCCAAAGCCTTGGATACTTCCAATAGTAAGGCAGTGTTCAGAGCATTAAGAACTTTAGGTCTGTGGAGTTCAATAATACCAATATTATTACTAGCACCTGCCTTGGAGATTCTTATATTCTCAAAGTCATCTGAAAAAGTTTTGATTTCTTTAAACTAGATCAGTACCGTGGATTGATGGATATATCTTGAGAAGGGTACACACATAACTATCTGAAGTAATATTAATTTTTTTGTTGACAAATATTGGTGCTACATTTGTCTGGGGCGCTCTAATAAGTAATACACTTAAAAAATCAACAACTCCATTGAAATACTCCAAAATGAAAGCTGAAACACTTATTATATTTAGATGTTACTGAACATCGCTTTTTACGAAGACGCCATCTATGAATGTACAGAAAACTCAGAACTCATTTTTGTAAGATTGGTTGACTATATTTTCATGCTTGCCCATGATAAATATATCAAATAAAAGACATGCTAGGTTTGTTCTGGTTCTAACATCCCAAAACGTTTGGAAACTGCGCAAGACATGGTGCGTATTAACAAAAAATCTCAAACAGTCCGAAATAGTCTCGGACCAGAATGCTTTTGAGGAGACCACTGTGCCACCTA